>JAAHCF010000913.1:0-12275 GCA_038367545.1 Beauveria asiatica | reverse complement strand
CTACTAAATAAATATATTAAACTTATATAAAGGAAAAAAAAAGAAATTAATATAAAATAATATATATTTATTATATTATTATATTATAAATATAAATAATAATTTTCTCTAACTTATTAATATTAATAAGAAAAGTTACTAATAATAATACTAAATATTTTTATCTTTAATTATATTTAACTAGCTTTTAACTAAAATATAAAAAATCTTATATAATTAGCTAAAATTAAGAGACTTAACCCTTTATTTAAGTAAAAGTCTACTTATAAGTATAAAGTATTATATAATATTATATTTAAGTACTTTATTTAAGTTAAACTATAACTTAATAAAGAATTAAGAGTATTTATTTTAGTATTTTTTATAATACTTATAAAATTATAAGAGTATTAATAGTAATTATAATAAAAGTAATATAACGGTATAAGGTAAGCTAGGTAAGGAAATAGGATTATGAAAATTAGAAGGCGAGAAGAAGTATATTCTATAGACTTTTAAGACTAAAGCTTAATAAGCTTTTATCTTCCTAGTACTATCTTCTCTATATATATCCTTCTATAACTAAGGTTATAACCTGACTTTGACTTTTTATTAAATTAGCGTTAAGTCTCCTCTAAGGCTCCGTTCCCTATTCCTAGCTAGGTAGAGCCTCCTCTATCGATTTACTAAGTTAGCGGCTTAACTCTAAATATTCGTTAAGTCGCGATTAAACCGATAGTAGATATATGTGCTAGTAGGCCTATTCCTTTTAAGTGCACTAATTTATTAAGTCGTAGTCAACTTAACTGATTTTATCGCAGTTATAGAGTTAGCGACTCGCTATTAAGCCTCTATCTTCCTATGTCCTATTTACACTTATCCACGGTGACGCAGATTAGGTGTTATAAGTAAAAACTCTATATAAAATCTAAAGTTATTTTAATTAAGTATTAATATTAAGTAAAATTAAGAAAAATCCCTAAACTATTATTATAAAAATATAAATATTATATATATATATTTATAATAATATAATTAAGCTAGTCTTAATTAGCTTATATTTTATAAGATATTTATAAAAAGATTAGTTAAATAAAAAGTTTATTAATAAAAGAAAGAAATTATATAAATAAATAACTTTTTTAGTTTATATAATAATATATATATTATTAAAAAATAATAATATAATTAAAAGAATATTATATTAAAAAGAAAAACTTAAAAAGCTTATCTTATATTATAAGTACTTAATAACTTTTAATAAATAAAGTTAAGTATTATATATAAAAGTAATTAATATTATTTATTAGCTTTATTTAATTAAATATAAAAATAATTAAAAATAAACCTTTATTTATATTATTAAAGGTTATTTTATTATTTATACTTTAAAGGTACTTTAATATATTAAGGTATTTAGAGTTATTATTAAAGAAGTTATTTCTTTTTTTATTATTAAAATCCTTATTAGTATTAAAATAAATTAATAAAAGTATATTAAGTTCTTATAAAAAAAAACCTTATAAGAAATAATTTAATAATAATTAAAAGTTATATAAAGTTAACTTAAAAAAAGCTAAATATAAAGTTACTAATTTAATTAAAAACTACTTAAATAATATCTTTATTTACTTTATTATATTAAAAAGTAAAAGTATTAATAACTTTTATAAAATATTCTTTATTCTTAAATAAAAAAATAAAAATAATTAAATTAGTTATAAATATATAATAAATATTTTTAAAAGTACTTTAAATATAAAACTTTTCTTATAACTTATTAATAATAAATACTAGCTAAGGTTCTAGTAAAAGCTATATAACTATAGTCTTAATAATAAATTATATATTAATAGCTTTTTACTTTTATTTAGTACTTTAAGAGACTAATAATAAAATAAATTATTAAACTTAAATAAGTTAATTAAAAAAGCTAATTAATATATAAACTAAAGTAATAATAATAAAATAATTTATAGTTATTTATATAGTTAAAGTAATATAGAAAATAAAGTTAAGTTAGTTAGTATTAGCTTTTTAAATAAAAAACTACTTAATTAAGTTAATAAAAAAAAAGATTTTAAGTTAATATACCTTTAAAAGCTTTAGAAAGTTATAAGTTTATATATACTTAACTTCTTTAAGCTATAATAAGGATTTAGTTAAAAAGTTAAAAAACTAAGTTATAATACTAATTATAATTAAAAAGATTAGATTAAAAATTATATTTAAGACTATAAATAAAAATATAATAAAGTTATTTATAAGTTTATTATTAAAAAAGATAATTATAAAAGTTATAAGAAATAAAGAATCTTTTATATAAGGATTATTATAAGAGTTTATTTAAAAAGGAGTTAAGTAATTATAAGAACCTTATAAGTAATATAAGATAGTTTATATTAAAAAAGAACTTTAAAGAGAAGAAATTACTTTAAGATTATTAGTAATATTTATAAAATAAATATTATAAGGTATATTAGTTATAAATATAATAATAAAGTAAAAATAAGTAAATAAAGTAAAAAGGGTTTTTAAAAAATAAAATAAAAGAATTATAAAAAAAAAGTATAAGTTTTAAATTAAAAAAAAATATAACTTTTATATATTATTCTTTATTACTAACTAATTAAATAAAAAATATTATTATTTATAATAATAAAAGAAAAATAAGTATATTATTATAGAGTTTATATAAAATTACTTAATTTATAAGTATAAAAAATATATTAGAATTTTTATAAGGGATTAAAAGAATTTAATTTAATTCTAAAGAAGTTACTAATATTTAATAAAATACTTATTAAGAAGAAGATAATTATAATACTTAACTTATATTATTATTAATAAGTATAAATAAATTATAAAAAAGTAAAAGCTTAATAATAAGTTATTAATTTTATAATTATAATAAAAATAATTAAGTTAATTATAACTTAATAAAATTATATACTTAAAAGAAATAAGTTTATTAGTATATATATTTACTATTAAATTAATTATAACTTAATAAATATTTAAAGTTAAGTTATTAACTTAGTAATTAATAAAAAAGGCTTTATTTAACTAAGAATAAAGAATAAAGCCTTAAAAAAGACTTAATATTAGTTTAATAAAAAGTTAAAGTTAAGTTATAACTTTAATTATAAAAAGATATATATAAAGAAGATAGTATTAAGAAGATAAAGCTTATTAAGCTTTAGTCTTAAGAGTTTATAAAATATACTTCTTCTCCTCTTTTATTCTTATAATCTTATTTTCTTACCTAGTTTACCTTATATTATTATAATATTAATAATAGTTTAAATATTTATATTAATATAAAATATATAAAGTTATTATTATTATTATTATAAAATTACCTTAATTAAACTATATATTTATCTAATCTTATTATTATTTATAAGTAAAAGAAAAACTAAAGTCCTTAAAGAAAAACCTTTACCTCTTTAAGTACCTTTAGTCTTATATTAGCTTCTAATAAGGGTCTATAAGGCCTCTCTTCTTAATTAAGTCTCCTAAAGAGTAACTATTTAACCCTTAAGTTATTAGTTTACTTAAGCTTAACTTAAGGTTATATTTATATATTAGTACTTATAACTTTAGTTATTACTTTTATTTTAAAGATATAAGGGGGGCTAATTTTTATCTTTTTAGTTAATTTAATTAATTTAGTTAATTAATATTTAAAAAAAGAATATATATTTCCTTAAAGCTATAATATTTTTTAATTAAGTTTTTATTATTTTTAAAATAAACTAGTTAATATTTTTTTTATATATACTTATTTTTATTATATATACTTATTTTTATTATATTTATATTTATTATTATTTTATAAATAATATATAAATATATCTAGTATTTTATAAACTAAAATTATATTAAGATTATATTAATTATTATTTTATTTTTATTTATTAATAATATAATTAACTTAATAACTATTTATTAGATTTTTCTTAGCTAATTTATTATTATTAATAACTAACTAATAAGAATAAAAGAGATTTAAATCTTTAATTTTTAACTTTTTTTCTTTTTTTTAATAATTATAATTATTATATATTTTTTTCTTTTTTACTTTTCTTTATTCTTTATTACTTTTATACTTTATTTAATTAAGCTTATAATATCCTTTATTTATAAATATAAGTTAACTATATATAATAAACTTTATATTATTATTATTATTAATAAATAAGTAATCCCTTTTTCTTAGTCTAATATAAGTTAGTTTTAATTTTAACTTAATTTAAACTAGTTTTTACTAATAAATCTACTCCTCTTATTATTATTATAATAAATAACTATTTTCTTATTAATTCTAATATAAATATTAATTAAACTAACTTTATTATTATTTTACTTTTAAGATATTTAAAGATAAAAAACTTTCTCTTTAAAATAACCTTAAGCTTAAGTAAAATAACTCTTAAAATACTCTTTATAACTATTACTTTAGTTAAATAAAAATATTTAATAAATTAACTTATTTTTAACTTATATATATATATATTACTTTTTAATTAATCTTAAATCTATTTTATTAATAAGTATAATTAAAATTAATTTATATATTAAGTATATATAAATAAAGTAATATTTTTTTTATATAAATTCTTTTTATTTTTTAATTAACTTTAATTTTAATAATAATAAATACTAGTTTTAATTAAGTTTATTATAATTACTATTTAAGTTTAATTATAAGAATATTTTAATTTTATTATAAAAAAAACTTTAATTAATCTTATCTTCTAAGCTTTAATATTAATAATAAGTTAAGTTTATTATAATATAAGTAATTTTATTATTAAAAAGGCTTAAAATTAGGCTTATATTACTAATAAAGTTTACTTTATTATTATTATTTTTATTATTATTATTATTACTCTTATTATTACTCCTATTACTCTTATTATTACTTTAACCTTTACCTTTATTAACCTCTTTACCCTTAGTTAGCCCCTAGCTTTAGTTAATTAGGCTTTATTCTCTAATATCTTATTAAAGCTATATATTATCTTTTATTATTTAAAATTACTTATAACTATTATTAAAGCTTATACTTTTACCTTTATCTTAATATTACCCTTTATTACTTTTACTAGTTCTTTAATACTATTACCCTTATATCCTCTTTTCTAGTTTTACTATTAGCTTAGTATTATTACCCTTATATCCCCTTTATAGCCTTACCTCTAGCTTAATACTATTATTACCTTATCCTCCTCTTTACCCCCTTATTACTAGTATTACTATTATAGGCCTAACTAGCTTTTAGGGTACTATTACTAATAAAGGGCTAGATAAAATAAGGGGTCTTATAATCTTTAAGTAACTTACTTATAGTTATTAAGGGCTTAAATAAGTTCCTTTTTTTTATTTTTTTAATAATAAAATTAATATTTAGCTTAGTTAACTCTTTTTTAATATTAATAAAGCTTTTATTTTAGTTTAGTTTATTAATAAATTTATATTTTTTTTATTTAAATCTCTTTTAACTTAACCCTTAAATAGCTTTAATTATAATTTTATTTTTATATATATTAGTTTTTTTTCTTTATATACTTATTTTATAATTTTTTTATTTTTAATTAAGTTATTAAAAATATAAAGTATATTTTATTATTATTATAATAATATTACTTTAATAATATTTTTTTTTATAATTTAATAATAAAAGAATATATAATAAATATTTTTTAGTTTATTTTTATATTAATATATATTTAAATTATAATTTAATATATAATACTTATAAAAATATATTAAGTTTTATTTTTTTTATTTATAATTATATTAAAATAAAATTAATATAATATAATAAATAAAAAATTAAGTTTATTTTAATCTTATACTTTATTTATAATAACTTATATATTAAAAAAATATAAAAAAAATTTTTTTTTAATTTTTAATTTTTATATATTTTTATTTTATTTATTATATTTAGTTTATTTACCTTTTAAGAATATATTAATCCTCTTTTAAAGATCTTTTACTTATCTTTAATAAGCTTTTATAAAGTTTTTATATAAAAAAATTAATTTATTTATTATAAACTTTTTATAATAATATAAAAAAGGTTATTAAAGTAATTATATAATAAAATTATATTATAACTTTATTTATCTTTTATTAATTTAAAGTTTTACTTATCTTAATTAATAAATATATATTTAATAATAAAACTTAAAATTCTATTTTAATATAATAAATAAAAATTACTTTAAAAACTCTTTTAATAACTTATAAATATTTTACTTATAATTTATATAAAAGTCTAATTAAGCCTTTTATAAAACTATTAATTAAATAATATTATATTATTACTTTAAAAGATATTATTAATTAAATACTTTAAAAATAAATATTTTTTACTTTTTTAACTTAAAAGCCTTATAACTTCTTTATAATTATATATAAAGCTTAAAATATAAACTTTATTTTACCTAATATTACTTTAACTTACTTTCTTTATTTTAGTCTTATAAAGATAATTATTTTAAATAAATATATATTTATAAAAGATTTTACTATTTTACCTTTAAATATAATAAGTCTTAAGTTTAATATATACTTATATTAAAAGTAAATTAACTTAAATTTTAATATTAAAAAGTTAAGATAATATATATAAGATTACTTTTAGTAAATAATCTAAATTAATTTAAGTTTATTTTTTATTTTATTATAATTCTAACTTATATAAAGAAGGTTTATATTATTTATAAACCTAATAATATATAAACTTAAGATTATCTTTAAGGCTTTATAAAGTAAGCTTATAAATAAAATAAAAAGAATTAAAGATAATAATAAGCCTTAAAATATATTTCTTTTTAAAGGATACTCTTTTAGACTTATATTATAAAAACTAATTTTATTATTATTAAGATTATTATTTTTATTAACCTCTTTTTTTTATTATTTATTTATCTTTTTAGTAAAAGTTAATATATTTTTATTATAATTATAATTTAAGTAACTAAGATCTTTTTAAATAGTTTTTTTATTATATTTAGAAGAGTTATTAAGTATTAGTCTTTTATTATTTAGAACTTATTTAAGGATTTTCTTAGTTTTTATAATACTATTATATTCCTAGCTTAGTATTAAGCTAAGAAATAACTAATTTCTAAGAAGATATTAAATAGTTTTACTAATATATAATAAAAAAAGAGGCTAAAAGCCTTTAAAAGTCTATAAAGTACCTTATTAAAGCCTAGTATATTCTAAGCTATATAATTATATAAGATATTCTTTATTTCTTTATTTATGATTTATATTAAAATCTTAATAGTATTTTATAATAAATAGACTTTTAATTAATCTTATAATAAGCTTAAGTTTAAATTAAGGTTATTATTTATTAAAGAGAAAAAAAACCTTTTTATAAAGACTTTTACCTTTTCCTTTTTTATTTATATTAATAGTCTTTAATCTAGTTAAGTTAATATTAAAATTAAGTTTATTATATATTTTATTATATATTTCTTAGCTTATTAATATTATTTTTATAATATTAAAGTATTTTTAAATAAGCTTAAGTAAGTTTTTTAAATAGCTCTTTATACTTTAGCTAAGGCTTAAGCCTATATTTTCTTTATTATACTTACTATTTCCTAATTAACTTAATTTTTAGATCTTTAGGCCTTTTACTAAGCTCTTTTTATTTTTATTATTACTTAATATTAATTAAGTTTATTAGTTTAGTTTTTAGCCTTAAAAGGGTTTTATCTTAAAAATAGCTTTTTAATAATATTATTTAAGACTAAAGTAAATTACTTATATATTACTTTTACTTATAAAAGATTTAATATTAAAAGCTTAATTATAATAAAAAACTAAATTATTATCTTTATTAATATAATATTTATATTAACCTTATTTTATTTTTTTATTTTAAAAAGGATATTTACTTTAAGTACTTAAAATTTTAATAATTATAAAGTATAATTAAAGTTATATAGGTTTTAGTTTAAAAATATATATTAAGATTTTAGTAATAAAAAAGCTTAAAAGAGATTTAAAGTATTTATATAATAATTATATTTATACTATATTATTATTTTAAAAGAGGTAACTAAGCTAGTTTTAAAGTAAATTAAAGCCTTAATTATATTTTCTATATATAAGGATTTTTTTTATATAAGTCTTAAAAAAAGTAATAAATATTAAAGTTACTTATTATTATTTTTAAAACTTCTAATATTAATAGTACTTTATTTAAAAGCTAATAAGAGTTTACTTTAGGCTTTAAATAGAAATTAGTAAAAAAAAGTAAATTCTTATATAATTAAATATAATATATATTACTTTTTATTATTTTTTCTTAAGTAAATTTATTAATTATTTTATATATATAAATAACTATTTACTTATTCTTTTATAAGTATTAATATAATATTAATATAAAAGTAAATAAAGACTTATTTAGTAATATTTTTTAAATTATTATAATATTTAAATTATTCTTTTAATAAAAGACTAATTATATATTATTATTATCTTTATAAATATTCTAAAAAAATCTTTATTTATTTATTTAAGTTATATTAGATTAATTATAATAATATCTTAAGTTAAGCTTAAGGTTATAGATAATAATAGAAGTAATAAGAGTAGGTTTATATCTTTAGTTAGTAAAGTAAAGGCCTCTTAAGGGGTATTTAAGGCCTAGGCCTTTTTTAGTCTTAAGGTTAGTATTTTCTTTTAAATAATTCTAATTAGTAATATTAGTATTAGCTTTATAAATCTTATTTAAAGGTTAATAAAGTTAAAATTTAGTATATTAGACTAAGCTAAGAAAGGCCTTTAGTTTATTAATATAGTAAAGAAAGGGCTTATTAGGTATTTTCTTAGGTATTATATACTCTTAACTCTTTTTAAAGGTAGTAATACTTTTAAGGACCTTAGTATTCTTTTCTCTCTTAAATAGTAAAACTTAAAATAAGTTAATTAAAAGTAGTATATCTCTTAAGCTTAGCCCTAATATTATTTTATTATAAGGTAATTATAAGATTATACTAAATAATTCTTTTTATAATTTAAATATCTTTTTTTTTTAATTTTACTAAGTATAACTTAGCTTTAGTATAAGACTAATATATATATTAACTATAATATCCTTTATTTTAGTAAAATTTACTTATTTAGTTATATTAATAGTATTAAAAGTATTATAAGAGCTATATTATTTTTAAGAAGAATTTATATTAAAAAACCTAAGAGTTAAAAAAATCTTTTATTTATATAAGTAATTTACTATTTTTATATTATAGGTTTTAATAATAAATAAGGCCTTTAATTTAATATTAATTTAAAAATTATATACTTTTATTATAATAATATTTACTTTATTAAAAGCTAAAAGTATAATTATTAGGTTTATAATATCTTATAATATTTTACTAAATAAAACTATTTTAATAATTATAATATATACTTATTAAGAGAGAGTTATTTTTAAGTTAAAAATAACCTTTATTTATAGTTTATTCTTAGTATATTTTTTAACTTTTTAATAAAAGGTTAAAACTATATCCCTTAAAAAGAGATAATATACTATTATAATAGTATTAGCTTAAATTATCTTATTAATTATTATAATAATTTCCTAAAGAGAATAACTTTTAATCTTTATAATATAATCTTTAGTATTAATAACTAATTCTTTTTTATATTTAACTAAGACTAGCTTTATCTTAAAACTAATTTAGTTTTAAATATTATTATTTTAATATAAAATTATAGTTAAATTAATTATAAAGGTTATTAAGTATTTTATCTCTTTTTAAATATTTATATAACTATTTCTTTTATAATAACTTATATTATTTTTTAATTAATTAAGGGGTTAGTCTTTATTAAGGCTATTTTAGTTTTATTATAAGCTTATATTTATTTATATTTAAATTATAACTCCTTTATTTAGTCTTTATATTTATTTTTAATTAAAAAAAAGAGCTTATTAATTATTTCTTTTTTAGTTTTTAATCTTAATTAAGTTATAACCTTATTAGGCTTATTATAATATAATTTAGTTATAAAGATATATTTAAGTATATCCTTAATAGTAAATTATCTATTATAACTACCTTTAATAAGGTAGTCTTATATTATTATTATTTAAGGGTAGATTTATATATTCTTTAATATCTAATAGGTTATTTCCTAATTTTATTACTAGATTAGGCTTAATATAGTTATATACTATTTTCTACTTATAAAGTTAAACTTAATAAAGTTATTATTAAATATTAGACTAGATTTTATATAGTATTTTTTAAAGCTAACTTTATTATTTATAATAATTATTATAGACTAAGGGATATTAAGAGATTAGTAGAATTTATTAAGCTAAGTAAGTAATTACTTATAACTTTTAAAGGTCTTTATATTTATAAAGCTTTAGCTAAAGTTAATAATAAAATTTTAATTTATTATATTAATAACTTAAAATAAATATATCTTAAAGTAATTTATTTTATATATATTATTAAAGCTAATAGTATATAAAAATTACTTTTATATCTTTTTATATTAAAAATAAGTTTAAAAAAAAAATAAGTTTATTTTTATAATATTTAACCTAATAATAAAAGCCTTATTATTAAAGGATTTAAATCTACTATTAAGTAAAGGTTAAGTTATTAAGTACCTCTTTTTTAATTTATTAATAGTTATTATATATATCTTTATTAATCTAATAAGGTATTAAATTTAAGAAGGTAATTTATATAATATCCTTAAGTTCTTAAAGAGAAAGAGCCTTAAGCTTTAATAGTTTAACTTTAAGTACTTAATATTTTATAATTTAATAATAATATATTTAGTAAATAATAAAATTAAAGTATAAATAATAATTATAAGAGCTAACTTTAATCTTATATATTTATTAGCTAGCTAAGCTTTTATTTATTTTAGTATTAATTTAGAATTAGTAATTTATTTTTTAAGAGTTATATTTTTAAAAGCTTTACCTTTAAAAGCTTTAACTTTAGCTTTTATTATAAATAATTTAATAATAATTTATAATATATTTATTATTAAGTTAAGATAATTTAGCTATTTTACCCTTAATAATTATAATATTATTTAAATAATAAAAAAGCTATAAAAAAGAAAAAAGAGTATCTAAAGAAGGAAAAAGTAATAATTCTAGTAATAATAAAATTTAGGCTAAAGCCTTTATTATTTTTAATAAGTAATAAAAGAAGGAAAAAGGAGAAAAAAAGGATAATAATAAGCTACTAGTATTAAAGTTAATTAAATTCGCTAAATTAAATAAGTCTAAAGGAGTATATAGATTATAGTATATATATATATAAAAAAGAGGTAATATACTAGTATAGTAGTAGTAGCGCGTTATATACTCCTATATCCTTAGTAAAATATAACTATATCCCTAGTAATACTCTTTTAATAACTTATAACTATTATTCCTACCTCCTTTTCCCCTAAATATTATTATAATAATACTATAATTAGCCTTAAATTCCTCTACTACTACTATTACTAGTGCTATACTATTAGCCTAGAAGAGCTAGTTTATATATATATTAGCGAAAATACGTTTTTTTAAGCGAATTAGCGAGCGTTAAGAGGCTCACTAGCGGCGGCAGCAGCAATAGTAGTAGCGGCAGCGGCGAGTGTGTGTTATAGTAGAGTTATCCCTTTAACTATAGAGGAGGAGCAAGCAGGTCACAAGACCTATAATTAAGCCTTTAATTAGTATATTTTTATACTAAGACTTATATATTTAAAAATATATCTTTTTATATAGTATTTATAGGTTATATAAGAAAAAAAGAAAAATAATAAATATATATATAATATATATATAATTATAATTTTAATAATCTTAACCTAAGGTATAGCTTTCTATATAAGATATTTAAGGAGAGATATAAGGAATAGAAGTAAAAGTATAGTACCCTAATACTAGAGTAGCCCTAAGACACCTAACTACACCTAGGTACCTTATACTACCTTATACTAAAAGCCTTAAAAGCTAGTAGGGAAGCCTATAAGAAAGCTAAGGGAAGTAGCTATAGGCTAGCCCTAGCCCTATACCCGTATAGATATACTAGGCTACCTTAAGCCTACCTACTTATACCTTTAATTAAGAAAAGGAGTCTTATTAGCCTTTACTAGAAACTAATATAAAACTATAAGTAATTATAGTTATATAGGTTTTCCTTTAAAAGCTCTAGTTTTTCCTATATATATAAACTAAAGAAGTATTAGATAAATAATAAGTCTAGCTAAGATAAATTAATAATAAT
>JAAHCF010000912.1:0-12290 GCA_038367545.1 Beauveria asiatica | reverse complement strand
TAGTAAAATACTAGTAAAAAGTTTTACTTTTTTATATTAATTTTTATATTTAAATAGAAATTTAATTATAAATTAGAATTTAGTATATAGTATTTTATAGTAAAATATAATATTCTTAATATATTTATATAATTTTAAGATAAAAGGTAGGATTAGTATAACTTACTAAAAAAGGTATATTTTTACGTTTTTTAGTATAAAAAGGGTGCCGAGAAGTGGGTGGTGCCGAGAAGGGGGTGGCCGACGTTAATAGTTATATAATTTTTATATAACTTTAGTAGATTATACTAAATCTAGTAGCGAAAGATACTTATTAAGATATAGTCTTTTATAAGACTATTAGTCTTAGTCTTATAATTAGGGCCTCAGTTTAATAAGTGTTTTATATTAAATAAAGATAGAAGCTACACGCTCCGTCATCGGTCAGCTGTTATTAGACCTGCGCTAAAACGTTCGAAGATATGCCTAAGCTGTGCCGCTAACACCACCACAAAAACAAAAAAAGCCGAGACATGAGTGGCGTCAGTTGCCGTTATTATCCGGCTGTGCAGCTGGGTCACAGACTTCCCGTACGCTTGTCTCAGCTCAGCGGCATACTGTGCAGATGTGGCTTCAGTCGCCTGCCATTTTCGCCGTCCTTCCAGATGTCTGTTCCGCTGCTACCACGAGGCTATCATCCGACATTCACAGCCGCAGAAGATTAGTATTGCTATCTAGTGAAACATAATGATCAACATGTTAATAGGTCGAAAAGTAACTGGCTAACAAACTGCCAAGTCATTTGCCAAGTGAGTGCTAATTAGACACCAATGATAATCAGCGGTGCAGAAGCCCAAACCCTCCACATTCCTTTTTAACTCGCCATAGCCACTTAATAGTGATCCTATGTGCTTATATTCAAGGCTTTTGGTATTGTTAATACAGTATGGCGGCTCGCAGTACCGGAAAAGGCATCATATACGCCCCGATGTGCGATATGACGGCAGTCGCACCCCAACACGGCGCACACGGCCTATCTGGCAAATCTTGGAGCACCTTGGCGCAGCTGCTACCATCTCGATGTCCAGACTACGATTATTGGTGGCAGCTAACTGGCAAGCAGCTCTCTACCATTCTGGAGGCCGCTAGATACCCCATCAGCAGCCAGTATGAGGCACTGCTATTCCATTATTTTTGGTTTGTAAGTACACCAGCAGGTTAATAGGGCGCGTCCAGTATATCGACTAACGTCACGTCAAGGTACCTTCTATGGGTCCTGCGCCATTGGATAGCAAGGTCCCAGCATGGCCAACCCAGCTTAGTCTCGAGGGCCTGCCTATAGAGTTCTCGTGGAAGTGGAACACAGCATCTCGAGGCCCGGAAATTCGATATACTATAGAACCTATGGGCCAGCTCAGAGGGACGGCAGAGGACCCTCTAAACCAAGATGCAACACGCGAACTTTTGAACCGCCTACAGGTGGCCTTTCCGTCTGTTAATCTCAATTGGGCGAATCATTTCTTTGCGACGTTGTACGACGCCGACAGATCAAAGTATGTGAGTAGCAGCGCACCAGACGAACTCTACAATACGACAACCCTGGTAGCTGCCGAGTTTAAGCCGGCGCATATTGGCTTCAAAACATATTTTATTCCAAGATGGTTAGGTTTAGATGGGAGTGAGCACAATTTCAAGGTGTGGTGGGATAAGGGGTTGAGGAAGATAGCTTCCAATGGCCCAGCTAGCGCCATACTGATGAGTTTCATCAACACCAGCCAGCAGGGCAAGCTTCTCACTCCGGTGTAAGTGCGTTTCTTCACATCTTTGTGCTCGTACGGCGCCAGAACTCGCGCACATGATATGGTTTACCTAATTGCCCTGCAAATTAGTATGATAGCGGTTGACAACGTACACGAAGCAAACTCACGGCTCAAGGTCTATTTCAGATCGCCGCTCTCAAGTATCTCGGCTATACTTGATATGCTGACATTGGGCGGTCGAATGCCAATGGCGCAGAGTCAGTACCAAGATGTACGAAGTCTGCTAACTGCGATAACCTGCTCGAGTCGTGAGATTTCAGACGATGCGGAGCTGCCTAAGCCCCAAATACGTTTTCTCGACGCAAATATCAACAGCGAAGCCACGACAGCCCTTACACCGAGCTCTGGGCAATATTACTACGTTGATATCGCCCCCACCCTTTCACTGCCTGAAGTGAAATTTTTTCTGAATTTAGAACACTACGGGCCCGACGATGGAAATCTAGCGCGCCGTCTTACGAGCTGGATGGATAGCCGTGGTCGAGGCGAATACTGTGGGCAATACACGTCCATGCTGGATGTTCTATCGGCCTGTAGACCGATCAAGGAGGCAAAAGGTATCCACAAGTCGCTCAGCTGTATGTGCAAGGCGAATGGTGACTTGGAAGTGACCTCGTATCTTGGACCAGAGCTTACGCCCAAAGTGTTTATCGATACAAAGCACCGCGGGGAATGACTGTGGAGGAGGAGCAAGCAGGTCACGAGACCTATAGGGAAGAGAGACCAGGAAGTACTAGATAGCAATAAATAGAATACGTTGCCAAAAGCCTTGTGCCTGCCAGTCACTCATCAACTGCGCCTCTGATTAGCTGACTCACAATTCGTAAGCTCAGAGACCCCAATTGCTGAGACATTAAGCACACCCCGCAACATTCCCGGCATATACTCACAGAATCGCCTCGTTGAGAAGCCGTGACTGCAAGACATGCGTATTGTAACCAGAAGCAAACTTACTGGCCTTTGTATCTTTTAAAGATATCATAGTCATGATGCTCGGCCAAATGATAAAATTAATGAGCGCTAATGGAATACTGAGTGGAGTGTGCCCATGGTAGTGTGGTGTGGGGGTCTAGCGGCCAGCGCTTCGCCAGTTGGCCTCTAATTGAGAGGTGGCATCCTAACCTCCAAAAAAAGGCCATCATGTCCGCCAGAACTCGAGACACATTTGTTGCGAACCTACACTTTTGTCGTAAAACCGAGGGCCACTCGACTCTTCCTGCACAGACTCCCTCGCCGCTGAGCTCTACTTTTGCAGAAACGACACCGCTTCATGGGACACCTTCTTTGCGCATCACATCACCTGCAAAAGGATTGTCATCACCTACGCAAACGAGAACACGTACGATATCCAATTCCAGCTCAAGGTAAGACTATCTGTTGAATTCAACGTGGATCCGTACTTGTCACACCTTGCAGAATACCCAGAATTGCCTCCCCCACGGTCACAGTTACGCATACGTTTGGCACCACCTTCTTTCACCGCCACTGTCACGAAGCAGGTGCCTGCGTCTTCCGTTGGGACCAAGTCAACTGTTCAAAGTACAAGGGCGGCACAAACAGGCGGACCATGGACTACAGGCACCAACCGGCCAATTCCTCGAGCTGCATTGGGCTTTCTCATCGCATTAGGTGGGTAAAACCCCGGCACTTACGTATAGTTCCGATGATGGGCTTGGCATGAAACCAAATTTAGAGTGTTCGGAGCAGGGTTTATGACTTATCGACCATCTGTTTCGCCCGGCATCTTTTGCCTGCTCAGAGCTTCTGTATGGCATATCAGGCCTAAAAATAACTCTACTCGAGCGTTCCTTGCTTACATTGATGGATGACCTGTTACACGTCTGCAACGGCGGATATTCGCGCAACGCTGAACGGAAAATATAGACTTGTGATTTTCATCTTGGGAGCATGTATGCTCCACTGTACATGTTGTCTGTTATTTGTGCCCTTTTCCCTGCCTATTCTAGTGACCAGACAAAAGGCTGTTATTGCTCCTTTACTCGAGTACGTAGCAGCATCTGCACCTAGCTTGCGACGAAGCAATGGATGGCCGCATCGGCGCGACCTCTAGTCGTGCCGCCCGAAGATTTACTTCATTTGAAGAATGGCATCAAGTCAGCCGCGGGATATACTTTACGGCTAGCCATGCTACAATTGTTGCGCACGTTGGGACCTATCGCAACCTTTCTGGGGTTGGCGATTCTCACGGCTAGCATGGGAGTTTTTTTTATTTCTTGAGTTGGTATACGGTATGCAGTGGAGGAAAGCCCGTCGCCCCAAAAAGGACGCAATAGGTCTAAAACTCTAGGCGAATGAAGATTGACCAAAGCTATTGCTTTCCATTACACGAAACGGTTTCGACGGTACTCTCGTTCATTAGATACGCTGAACATGACTAATAGCTGCGCGCCCATTGGGATATTCTGGTTGGCGCTCGTGGGAAACTAAGACGCCACTCCGTCTCGCGATTATTTGGCTTATGAAACAGTAAATCCCTGGATCTACGATGCTTATTTATAGTATTATTATACGCCAACTATGCTAAATAAATAGCCCATCTAGTATCTCTGCAATTCTTATTTAAAACCCTAGACAGGGACTGGGTACTGAGCTGTGACACACGTCGGGGACCAAAGCGCCAAACAAGGCCCAGCTGGCCCTGCGCCCTCGTTTCGAGCGTGCCGAGATCCCGTCGAGGTGTAAATATTACATGTTTACAGTCAATATATGCAATGTGATTATGCACACCGCGGTATGATTTTGACGGTATGCTTTTGCGTAGTACGTTCGTTGCATGTTTCATTTGCGATCGAGGAGGACGCCACAACTTGCAGTGACTGCGTTGAAACCGTGGCGTCTACGGAAACAAAGACTTGCAGGAACGATTTGAGCTCAAGGCTGAGGTTGCTTCCTGGTGATGGATGATTTAATGAGGCACATGGTCGCCCTCCAGAGACTACATATATGACGGTGGCCGACACCACACAGAAGAGTTCAACACAGTAGGTCTTCTATTGTGCAAAATGTTTGGAAAAATTTCTTCTACACGAATGATGCTTGGCAGCAAGCTTCTGCTACTCTCTGTGCCCATGTTGACTGCCGGTCAATCGGATGATGCGCTGGCAAAATTCGGCGATGTTATTCCAGTTCTTGGGCAGGTAAGATCGAAACCCGATGACGGTCAAAGTTCTGGCCTGATTATAAAGTATTGGATAGATGGCCCGAACAGATCAGGATTTCGTTGATGGGCTAGCCCTTGACCTGTTCTCACCAAAGAACCGTACCCTCGTTGTGACCAACAACACGTCGCCGCTGCCTGGCAACTTTGTCACGGGCAGCACGGGTGAGGGCTTCGTGAATCTTTCAAAATACAGCTGGGTTATCAAGTTTAATGAATCAGCAAATGACCTCTTGGCTAAAATTGAGCTGCCATATGACCCCGAGGCACTGGCGCAGCAAGGTATACAAGTGGCGAATACCTATGTTGGCGCTCTGGCGGCGGACGGAAAGTCGTGGGTTGTATCGGAAACACAGAGAAATGTGCACATGTGAGAATTGTCTTTGGCATCAAACTCTGGTACTTGATGGCTGAGCCCAACGTTTAGGAGTGAGAATAAAACCCGAATCGTCAAGATGACTTCCCTCGATGGAGAATACATGCTACTTGGCCGCAAGTCGCAAGATAGTGCAAACATCTTTGTGCAATATGGCCAGGGGGCAACTAGGACAGTCAATGTCACGGGGGGCGCGTACAACACCCAAGACATGGAATTCATCGATGGGCTGCGACTAAGACTTGGATCGGCGAAACCGCTTGCCCTCAATGCCGACATTCCTTTTGGCATCGACGCCCAGGCAATACCAAAAGCCTACAGATCGCTAAGTAATCTCTTCCATGAACCGTACAGGATTTCAAGTAGGCAAGGCTAGTAGTGTCTGACCACAGTCCCGTCCCAAGATTCATATGTTTGGAAGATGAACTCGACGTCGCAGGCCAGCAATGTCTCAGTGGACATCAGCTTTCCAAGTGAGTCGCCGATACATTGCAGCGAATGACAACTAACGACTTGCGCCAGTCAATCAACAGATGCTGCAAGAGCAAATCTCGGACCAACAAGCAGACCACCTGCATCTGCTCGTCGCTAGAAGAGGCGTCAACGCTTCCGCTGCAACCTGCTTTCAGCCTTTGGAGAACCAGTACTTTGACAAGTCGCAGCACAAAATCGAGGCCACGGATTTAAGTCGCATAGATGGACAGTATGTGATTTTGTTTTCTACAAAAAAAGACGATTCTTTCAAGTGCACAGGGGAGGTTGAAGGGGGTGATGAAGGCGCTGCCAGCGACGGGCAAAAACAGACTGCGAGTGGCGACGTCTATATCACGCAGCCATTGCCGACAGACAGCACGCCCAAGACGAGTTTGGCTGCGGCTCCATTACATCGCAAGACATATAAAGCGGCCTCAATGTCTGGATATGCGAGCGGAGTGCTTGTGACTGTGCAGCTTCTGACGATGAGTCTGCTTCTGTAGGGGTTTCCATCAGCGGTTGGGATATCCCAGAAGCAATTGCGCTGGCCTCGAGTCTTGCAGAAATTCCCAAAGCGGACGACTTTACTCAAGAGAAGACAATTTAAAAAAGATGGAGAGTCACTAATTCTACTTACATCCAGTACGTCTTCTGATTTGGCCGAATTCTCAGTTCAGGGTATCGTGAATGCATTTGTCACACAGGTCAGGTCACCGCGGCCATCTTGTGCTCAAGCTTAGTCGCCTTTAGAAAACAAGAGACTAAATATTCTTGACAGCATGCTAACAAGTTTCTCGTCTGTTCCCCTGCGTTGGGTGGGGAAACTTGATCCTCGGGAGTCGGAGGCAATGCTGTACGGCCCTTGTCTCGAGCATATGCACAACAAAAAGGACTCGGCTAGTGGACCGCAGCAATTCCAGAATATAATTCCACACCCCTGCCAGTGCCTTTGGATATTTGCGCATGTATTTAAATCTTAAGCTTGGCGCTCGTGTTCAGTCCATCGACAACCTGTATTGCCGAGACAACCAGCAAGGAATACAGCCGAGGGTGAGATCCAAGTCCTCTTGTTATCGGTAAGATGCGCAATCAAGAAGAACCAGCTGGAGTCCTGAGCGAGCGCTAACACGGCTGAAGAACAAGAATTTTTCTCGAATCCAAGCTGTGCAGCTGCTAGATATAGTTGGCCATTCGGTCAAGAGTCAAGAGGCCAACAGTAACAGACGATGTCCGAGACAGTGCCGTCACGCGATGGATGTTGAATACGCCAATGTAAATCAGTGGCATTGGATATATCAGTCTGACCTTTTGTCTCGCGAGGGCTGGTACCTTTTCGAAGACGGCCGTAGTCAGGCTGAGTTTGAGTGAGCTCTAATTTATACCAGTACCGCACTCTGACAAGCCTGGTCGTCCATGACAAGCCAAGGGGGAATCATAGGCTGTGTAACCGGCACAACAAATTGATTTATTAAAAGCAGCAGTTCCATATCAACCACTCGGTGGGCAGGGGGGGTTTAACGGATCGGTCAAGTGATTAAACCCCGATCGGAAAGGCACAATGCCGTCCGTCTAATCTCCTATCCAGCCCAAGTCGCCTTGTGCAACCTCGTACAAAGGTAATGGCAGTGATGCAAGGGCCCGAGCAATGACATAGAATGCGGGCCAGCAAAAGCAAAATGCGGAATGACGCAAAAAGCAAAGTCTCCCCGGCGATTTTCGCGATTTACTCCTTCATCTTTGCTTTTGGCACTGCCGGAATGCCGCAGTCTGGATTCATTAATGCTACCCGAATGACCTTGAGTCTTAAAGAAAAGCAATCTCCAAAGGTAAATGTCCCGCAAGGACTCTTCAGGACCGAAAGCTTGGCTCATTTGCAACTGGACAGCCGGGGTACATCGCCAACAATTGAGAAGGCGCCACAAAAAGCCGCTCCCGTGTTAGGTATTGGCTCATTGCCTGTTCCCACAGCGGATTAATTCCACAGATGTTAAAGAAACCAGATCATCGCGGGACGACCAGTAGTCAAGTAGACGGAAGCGCCACAGCAGTTTACTGGTAGCTTGAGAGCATGTCTGGCTTCGGACAAAGGTAGTTTGCAATGAGTGCGAAAAAAAAAAAAACTTGACCAAACTACCTATCCTAGTTAACTTTAGAAGCAACGCGTGATGCAAACATCTCAGCTGTGCCGTTGACCCGGAGCCGGTTGGAATCTTAAAAGAGATGCCGGGTGCTGCAGGTAAAGGAGGTCCAACTGTCTTGAATGACAAGACAACGGGAGGACAAGGGGCCGTTTCTACCATGTCACACACAAAGAGGGAAGCTTTGCTACGACTGGAAATCTTTTGTAATAACAATCATTATTATCCGTACAAGGCAAAGACTTGGCTGGCATATTACCTAGCAAGGCAAGGCAAGGCAAGAGGTAGCCATCTCTCCTGAAGCATCCCAAGTAGCGGTCGGGGTGATTTGAATGGTAAATAACAAATCTGTCGCAAGGGAAACAGATGAATTGTCCTGCCTGCCGTTCGACAGCTGGCGCTCGCTTCGCTGCTCCCTTGCAAGGGCCAGGCAACGAGGCTGCGACAAGCCCTTGGGCTACGCATTGGCCTAAATAGTTGGCTAACAGCCCCGGATCCGCGTCTTCCGATTCTGGCTCAAGACATCAGCCCTTCATTCATCAATGACTTTAATCATTTTCATCACATTTGCAATCTGCCAAGGGGGCTGCACCTTGTCATGTCACACCATCCTCTCCAGCATACGGCGACAAGGGGAGTCTGCTACTGCATACGCAGCAGGGTATTCAACGGCTGTACGGACGCCCTACGAATAATCTGTACGTACGACGCTTCGTTTCATCTAGTCTGTGTACAGGAGTAGCTAAAAAGTCTAATTACCTGATGGACACGCCAACGCATCCAAGATGTTGTCAAGGAGCCACAGAATTGTTCGTCTACCAGTAAAACGCCTAGCTAGTGTCGGAGAGTCCGCGAGACTACGGATACAGATGATGCTCCAGCATACCCTCCATACCCTCCACCAGTGACGAATCCAGTGACGTGACAGTGCTTGCATACCACCAACGCCAGTCGCGGGCGCTGTCTTTGACAGGATGCACGACATATGTCGCCTCTAACTTATAAAAGCGATGAGCGCCACAGCCAGGTCAGAAGCCTCCGAGAAAAGACGTTGCCTAACCGATGCTACGAGCCGGATCGAGTCCGCACACAAAGTGAGGCGAGATGTAGGCAAGTGTACGCGTCGTTGACGTTTTCTCAGTGACGCGACGTGTAGGTGAACAGCATCACTTTCTGTGCATGATGCATGGCGCAGATGGCTGTATGCCAGCACCCCAGCCTCAGGCCTTGGCGTCGGTGTATTCCATGACTTGTCGGAATCCTTCAGCGGCCGCGCTTGCCCAGAGCCCAACGAGCTGCCTGATAAGAGAGGATGCTCTCGTCGGGCAAGTGACAAAGTCCAAGGTTTTGCTGCCCAGTTTCTAGCAGCAGAAAAAGAAAACTCCATTTCAAAGTTACTTGGTAGAGCTGCTTTGTCACGACCAAACTTGTCCAGACACGGTTGACGGGCCAGCGAAAGAAGCAAGCATATGTAACTACTCGATACGGTACATGTGAGTGGACTAGGTTAGTTGGGCTCGTTGGCCAAACAAGGAAAACCCGGTGCTAGACAGCGTCCACTTCTTGGTCCAACGCTCAACATCAACACTAACGAGCGGAAGGGAGGGGGTTGAGCCGTCTGTGGCGCGCTCGGCTCCCCCCACCACGGTCTCCGTGATTTCTCTACCGACAAGGCCTCTCTCTGGCTGCCAACTGCCCAACTCGAGTAATAAGTATCCGTATTTAACTAAACCTACCCGTACCTGGTTGAGGTTCCTCGGCTGGCAGCACTGACCCTCCCTGTACTGGCACGGCGAGCCCCCAAACCTCCCCCCCCCGACATTGCTTCTTTTAGGCCGACGCTAGAGGCCCCGTTGACTCTCAGATGTTTTCACTTTTGCTTTTTGAGTGGGGGAACCAGCCTGTTTGTCTAAACTGTTAAATGATAGGGGATAAAGAAAAGCAACTGAGTCGTTTGTCTTGAACTGGTTAGCCTGTATAACTATCCCTGGCGGCCCAACCCGGCCTTGCGGGCCAACCCAGATGCGCATCTCCTTTCATAATTGCTTTCCCTGTCACGGTTATATAATAACAGGCAAATCCTACCGACTTTGATGCATCACAGGATTCTGGACATTTCCGTCTAATAAGCGCATTGCTTTCCCGCCGCCGAAAAGGAAGCCCCTCCCTCACGTCAAGGATGCCGTCACCACCCAAGACGCCGGACACGATGGCGACTACAGACGTGAATCAAGATGTTTACGCAAAGGAGGTTTTGGGCTTGGACGCTGGCATCACCGAAGACGCCATCGATGCCGATTTGGTCGCCAAAGCCAACTCGTTGGGCATTGCCTCGTCTACGTTACAGAAGCGCAACACATCGAGCGCATTCTCTGCTTCGACATTCGGCTCTACCATGGACCAGACTTTTTCGGCAACTTCCTCTTCGACGCACGCCACGCCTCGGTCTTCGATTTTTGCAGCATCCAGCACAGATTTGGCGCACAGTGGCGCAGGCAGCTTTGCGCTATACGACCAGTTTATCGCCGCCGCTGATGAGCCGCTGGAGCAAGTGCGCTTTCGCAAGGCGTCTCTTCCCGCCGCCAACTCGTCGGCGCAGAGCCTCTTCAGCGTCAGTACGCACAAGAGCTTTTCTAGTGTCAAGTCGGGCTTCAAGTCACGCTCTTGGTGGAGGAAAAGGTCGGACCCTTCTCTGTAAGTGAATCGCGGCAGCTGTACCGAGTAGCTCCAGAGCATCATCTGCTAACATGACAATTCGTAGCTCCTGTCATGGCTGCCGTAGCTCGGCTGGCAAAACGGTGGCTCTTCATGCGCTTTCGTGCAGCCACACGTATTGCTCCCAGTGCTTGCAATATGTGGTGAGCCAGGCATGTATGAATGAAGCGAGCATGCCTCCGCGCTGCTGCTCTCGGCCCTTTCCGAGCAGGGTGCTTCAAGAAACATTAGATCGTCACACGCAACAAACCTTTCTCAAGGCGGTAACCCATTTCAGCACTCCAAAGCACGCTCGTATATACTGCCCCAGGAGCAACTGTGCTGTATTTATCAATCCACACCAAGTGATTAATCACAAGTACCCCTTTAATGTGACCTGTCAAGAGTGCCTTGCTCGCGCGTGCCGCAGGTGCAAGCAAGGCTCACATCCTGTTGGCACCGACTGTCCAGAGGATTGGGAACTCGAAGCGGTCAAGAAGATGGGCCAGAGCACAAACTGGAAACGATGCCATAGCTGCCACAACCTGGTCAACCTCCCCAAGGGGGCCACGCACATGATATGCCGATGCAAGGAGGAGCTATGCCACATTTGCGGTGGAATCTGGGACTCTACAACAGGCTGTCCCAACTTGTGCAGCAACGAGGCCGAGCTCGAAAAGCGACAAACGGGTTTCCCGAACTCACATGTCAAAGATGGACACGATGGCACGAAACCGCAGTCGGCGGCGCAAAAGGAAGCAGAGAAGCGCACCGCCGAGAAACGATCGCTACGAAGCCCCGAGGTACAAGCCCTCATGGGCAAGCAGGCCCTGGAGCTGAGCCGCTTCTGCGCCTTCTCCGCGCGCACGCGGAGCTCGATGCAGACGCGCCACGCGACGGACAAGCTCGCGCTGCTGGAGCGGCAAGCCGAGGAGGACGACGCCCTCAAGCACAAGCACAACCAGGCGAGCAGCGCGCTCGAGGACCGCCAGATTGCGGCCGAGATGGAGCTGCGGGCGACGCTGGAGCAGACGGCGCGGAGCGTCAAGCTGCGTCTCAAGCACATGGAGGCATACTGCCAGGGACGCGCCGCCGCCGCCGCCGTCACCGCCGTCACCGACACCGAGACCGAGGCAGCGGCGGGCCGGGTGGTGACGGAGCGCAACCTCAAGGAGCTGGGCCAGCAGTACACGCTGCGCGACGGCATGGAGCGGCAGCAGGCGGCCAAGATCAACGTGATGCGCGAGCGGCAGGCACGCCGCATGGAGGAGCTGCTGGACCGGCACGACGCCGAGGAGGAGGCGCTCGCGGACCGGCAGCTCGGCGAGTCGCAGGCGCAGGCGGCGCGGTGCGCGGCCGAGCAAGAGGTCCTCACCGGCACGCTTCGCATGCTGCAGCTAAGGCTCAATGCGCGATGGAGCCTGCAGCTCGACGTGCTGTGCAGAGAGCGCGAGGAGGCCGAGGGGCTCAGGTACGGCGCGGTCGCGACGCCGGCGTGGCCGCAAGAGCAATTTTACGTTGAGCAATTGTGCCGTCAATGAATGACGTCTCTTTTTTTTTTTTTTTTTTTTTTTTTTTTTTTTTTTTTTTTTTTTTTTTTTTTTTTTTTTTTTTTTTTTTTTTTTTTTTTT
>JAAHCF010000910.1:0-12325 GCA_038367545.1 Beauveria asiatica | reverse complement strand
CAGCCAGATGGACCTTTTTTTTTTTTTTTTTTCGGTGGGAAATGGTAATTCACACCGCGCGTATCGTAGATTGAAACGGTAGATATCCCCGCCGCAACAGACCAAGCGGCAAGCTCAGCAGCCTGCTGTATGATTTTCTCCAAATTCATGTCGTCCGTCGAGACGCCTACGTCGAAAATGACGCTGAGGTGGTTTGGCGTCTTGCTGAGCGCCGACACCATCGCCGCGATGCCAGTCGCAGTCGGCGGGTTTCTCGCCCGAGACCGATGGCTGGCGGAGCTTTTCAATCTGCGGGCGCCGACATACACGGTCCAGCATCTTTGAGAGACGATATTGAGGGATCTCGCGAAAACGCTCATGCGTCGCCCAACGGGCTCTGACTTGTTCGGGTGCATATCTCGAGCGTGCTTTGCTAGTGTGTCAGCCCCAAGAGTCCGGCGCTGACGTGTTATAAAAAGCACATATGAGTTTGAGGAACTATATCCAAGTTGATATATCATCACTTGGTTGGGACTACACTACCACTGGCCAATGGCAACACATTGCCCAAGTAGGACACGGCGCAATCGTGCTCCCAACATTAGGCTGAAATCCTCCCACCCCAGAGGAGAGAGGGGAAAATATTCCTTGTCCGAATTTTTAACCTGCTGTCCTATGGCCGTGATTGCTTGTGAGTCATGGGGCTGGCCCTCAAACATGGCGTATGTGATGGCGGTCAAACGATCCTATCACAGCCGACTTGCGTGCGTCTTTGGGCGCCAATGTATGTCGTGTCTCGGAAGGAGCACCAAGTGTGCAGCCTACAATTAAGTGAATAGTAGTGAATCAAGTTGAATCGCCAACTTTTCACCGAGACGTCATATTTCATCTCATGACGGGCAATTTTTGTGACTGTTCGGTTCTGGCAAGCTCCTCGGAATGAATCACGGACGGAGCAATTTTTCTTTGTCTGCTTCCTTTATGCAGATTCTCCTCCACCGCTTTACTGATGCATGTCAACAACGCGTAATTAGTCAGCAAATTCAGTGAGGTAATCGCGCAGGTTGGCTCTCTGGAGCTACGTTCTGTTACTGTCGAGTCCTAACAAGGGCGTATGATCAAAAGGAGACCCGCCGTAGTCTTGGGCTGATAGTCTTGCTCTCACTGTCTTCAACAAGAATGCCAATCATCTGTCATGAATTTACTAGTGTCTGGATTGGGCCCTTTCTCTCCTCGATGGATGCTGCCGTTGTAGCAACTATGCTGCTGGATATTAACAAAACGAACGGTGGCTTTCGGAACTTACTTGGGTCTGCTATACTTGACAGTGGCTATAAGACATAAACCAAGTGCAAATGATGATATAAATGACAGACTGACCAATATGATGTGACACTAAAAGTGTCACGACCCATTATTAGTTACGTGCGAAAAAGTAGCTATAAAACGGCGAGAACGTAGCAAAGAGCCATCAGGGGAGGACTTTCCTCCTCTAGTAATTAATAAAGTCATTATTAGGAACTATTTGCTATTCTTCCGCTACATCACAGCGATCTTCTTACTCTCTCTCCTTTCACCTTCGTGCTAGCCGCATTCTTTGACAAAAAGC
Source organism: Beauveria asiatica (assembly GCA_038367545.1). Classification (NCBI taxonomy): domain Eukaryota; kingdom Fungi; phylum Ascomycota; class Sordariomycetes; order Hypocreales; family Cordycipitaceae; genus Beauveria; species Beauveria asiatica. The sequence continues at coordinate 10,737 of JAAHCF010000910.1, read as the reverse complement.
CCAAGAGACTGCATAGCAGTAAAGTCATAACAGCAGAGCCATATGCCACAGACTGTACTTCCAAGGTATAGTTGAACCAGCTCATTAGACAACTCTTTTCTCCATCTGTTCCTTGCCCGTCCACCCCCATTCGAGCGAGTCCCAGCCCAAATAGGCGCTTCACCACAGCACAATGTTCGAGAGCAAAAACACATGTCTAGCTAAAACTGGATCGCCTGAATGGGCTCTCGAATGCGTGGCGTCAACACTCTTTCTCACACATCTGCCAAGGGCTTCATTTCTTAGACCTCAGACACAGACTCGAGTCCACAAGTGCCGAGGTGACGCTCATCATGGTAGCAACAACACAGAGCCACTCACACTCTGCACCGCAGACAACTTATACGCCTGCAATGCACTTCAATCATCGTGACACCACTGCTCCGGTTCGATCGAACTCGGTAGAAGCTCGCCTACGCGAGCACGTGGACGGGGAGGCATAGCCCTAAGGTGAATTATTATAAATAGAGTCGCCATCTGTAGGCAGTGCCTCTTCAAACCTAGACTTTTCACCATCACTACAATATTCTACGATTCCTACTCTAGTTGGGCCCAACCGATGCCGTGGTGCTTGGCCCTCGAGATGAACACCTCTACCAATGACATTGACGGCTTGAGCCAACGCCTCAACGAAGCCAGCCTATCTGACGCTGCGCCCAAAAGCAACTTCTGCTCGACCTGCGTGAAGGCTCTTCACTATGGAAATCTTCCAGCTGCAGGATGCATCGCCGACGGCGGTGAGTTGCTACTAGCATGCTCTTGTCCTACTACTTTCAGGGTTCGCTAACTTGTTTACAGACGACCTTGACAAGGAGCATCGTTTCATCGACGAAGCAGACGTCCTCACACCAATCATCCAGAAGCATGCCCGCGCTCTCTACGAAGAGCTTTGCAAGAAGGCCACGTCCCCAGCTACCTCTGTCGGTCACGATGGCCCAACCGTCCCGGAGGGTGCCCATCTTAAGGAGGCTAAACTTGAGGAGGGTAAACCTGAGGAGGGTAAACCTGAGGAGGTTCGTCACGCACTCACATTCAGCACACCCTGGTCTAACATTATAATAGGATCTCGCCGTTCTTCATCGGAAGCGACTTGACTCGGCTCTCCTCAAAACCGCCCTCAAGGCCACACATGATTGTGTCCCGTTCACGATCGGCGACTACCATGCCAGGGGCAGAATCTATCATCTCGACGACATCGACATCAAGGTGATCATGCGCGAGAATGCTAGTAAGACTGATTGGTTTTGAATCTGATTCTACCCTGTCTACTCCTGGAATGGCCTATCGTCGAGAAGACCCACGGCCATCTATCAGAGGATTTGCTTTTATTCGGGGTTAGAGAGAAGAAAATGACTTTGCTCCATGTCGCTCAAGAATTATCACAATGAAGAATGGAATAGCAATGCTATACATTAGCTTAGTATCGAGACTGAAATTTAACACATTGCAATAACTTTGATTACATGCAAATGCCTGGATGTCATAACAAACACGGCTCTGGTCAGACCCATCCACAGCCATACACAAACCAAAGCACGGATACAACGGCTCCGGTATGGTCCAACTGGCAGTGAGGTGGGTGGGCAGTCGGCCAAGGACTAAGAAGACGCTGATGCCGTGCACAAGTGCCGTTTGCACCAGATTGGCGCTGACGACGTAGCAACAGCCGTCACCGGGTTGACTACATATTGAGGCCTCGCGTTTTCCTGTCTCCTTTGTCTCCCCCCCTTCATCCACAAAACTTCTTCATCTCCTCTTTCGCCTCCTCCAAGGGCAAGATCGAGGGCTGAGGTTGCCATCAACGAGTAGAGGAAATATGAAGCCGCGAGTCAGATACTTCTTTCTATGCTGGATTGACCTTTGCTATTGGCAGATGAATGCTCCCTTTTTCATTGCTACGTCTTTTCCATCCGAGAATGCGATGGAGTAATCTGTATCTCGCCAGAAGGGAGGTGATACGAAATCACTTTCAATGCCTCGTCATCAAGACCGAAAGCTCCCTCGGCGTCGTCCCTGGTAATCCTCAAACTTTCCAACAAGACGTCTTTCGTCTCTGACACTCATTGATGCGGACTAGTTCTATAAAGGCCCCCATATATCGATATACAATGAAGACGGGCCGGGAGTGTTTGCGTTAGATTGTATATTGGCATTGCAACTGCATTGTAGCATGTCAAGATATCGATGCTGTGCTTGGACGTGCTGTTCTAGGAGCACTTTTGATGATTGTCATTTTGGTGCACCACGTCCACAGATCGAGGCCAGTTATCATTTTAAATAGCATTTGAAACATACGCAATGATGAAGATGACTTGTCCAAACGTACCAAATGTTTGCAAAGTCGTCATGGTGAATAAACACTTGGTGGACAAACCTCGGTTAATTGAGCGCCTCGCGGGATCATTAGGTCAGCAACAGCAACCGCCCCAGCTTGTCCAGGTAGGCTGCCGCTCTGACGAAGCTCCACCAGCAAGCTATGCATCATTCCCTGTGCCTGCTCCCATCCTCGCGCAACATAGGTCTGCCATCGCTCATCTTTCCAATCCGCCACGCACGAGCTTAACTTTTCTTGCGCGCATTCTGTATCGAGGCTATAGACCGGAAAATTTAACTACAGACACAATGGCCTCAGGTTATGACAGAGCTCTGTCCGGTACGTTACCCGAGATCACCGCCAACACCTTTCCTCATCTTGCGTGCCAGTAGCTGACTTTCACAATAGTGTTCAGGTACTGACGACCGCCCTCAACATTCGCCAAATTGTGCCGCATACTAACATTGTTTTCAGTCCCGATGGACACGTCTTCCAGGTCGAATATGCTGGTGAAGCTGTGAAGCGAGGTAAGCGCTTGCATTGGCGCAATCGCGCGCCGTTCGGGTTGCTCATCTTCATACTCATCATTTCTTTGTACAGGAACCTGCGCCGTTGGTGTCAAAGGTCAGGATGTCGTTGTTCTTGGCTGCGAGAAGCGCTCTGCTATGAAGCTTCAAGATACCCGAATTACCCCCTCCAAGATCCAAGTTCTCGACAACCACGTCGCCCTTGCCTTCGCTGGCCTCAACGCCGACGCCCGGATCCTGGTCGACAAGGCGCGTCTTGAGGCGCAGTCGCACAGACTGACCGTTGAAGATCCCGCCACTATCGAATACATCACAAAATACGTTGCTGGCGTGCAACAACGGTACACTCAGGCCGGTGGTGTCCGTCCTTTCGGCATCAGCACCATGGTCGTTGGCTTCGATAAGAACAGCAAGGTCCCGCGCCTCTATCAAACTGAGCCGTCGGGCATCTACTCTGCTTGGAAGGCCAATGCCATCGGCCGCTCCAGCAAGACTGTCCGCGAGTTCCTGGAACGCAACTATAAGGAGGATATGGACCGGGAGGCTACTATCCGCCTGGCCATCAAGTCTCTACTGGAAGTTGTGCAAACAGGAGCCAAGAATATCGAAATTGCTCTCATGGCACCGGGTGCTACTATCGAAATGCTTCCCACGGAAGAAATCGAGCGCTACGTCAAGGAGATCGAGCAGGAAAAGCAGGAGGAAGCCGCCAAGAAGAAGACTGGTCGCACGCCTGCCATCAGTGGCACTGCCATTCCCACGAGGGGACAGGACGACTCGGCCGCCGAGTAATTAGAGAAATAAACGAAACCCGTGATTAGGCAGGTATCGAACAGCTACTTATCATGCTGATGAAAGAAGGCCACTGTATGAACATTACATTGTATTGCCTTCTCTTTGCACCAAACTTTTGAAATAATGCTTCAGTAACAAACGCCACCGTACAAATAGCGCTTCTCCAGACCAGTGTTGGTTCCAGGGTTCGGGTATCGACGTCGCTAGAGTTCAGAAACGAGCGCAAAACTCATATGTATTGATGGCATCTAGCCCAGTTTATCGGCGTCATCGTCTGGGTCGAACATCGATCGCAGGAGAGGTTTCCCTCGCGCTCTGTCGTCCTTGAGAAGCTTATTATTCATGCGAGTATCATCGCCTTCTATAGTGAGCGCCGGTTTGGCAATCTTGGCCTCGATGACGAAGTGGTTATCGCAGTGTGGGCAGTATTCATCGCTCTCGTCGAACTCGTGCGTATCTTTGCGGAAGCACTTTTTGCACTTTTTGCAGGCAAAGGTCATGTCGAATGATTGGACAAGCGGGTGCTGCTCTTGCTCAGCATGACACTCCGCACAGTCAAACCATTTGCGGCCTAGGTGAAGCAGGAGAAACGATCAGTCTTGTGGAAAAGCGTCGGGGTCGGGATTAGGGGCTGAGTGGCGGTAGTTTCATACAGCATGGTGATCGGATCGCAACCTGCGCGTTGAGAATGTGTTTGCTATTACCTAGTTAGAGCTGGAGATGTAATCAAGTAAACAAGCCTTTCCCCACCACATGACTGTCGAGGCCTTATTAGCACTGGCGAAATGCCATGTAAAAACGGAAAATTATCGTCGATCTGGTGTTGCGTAGTTGGAGGGGCGGCCAGGCACCAACCCCACGTTGATGTGCACGCACACGGGCGCTTTAGTCAGCGGTTTTGATATCATTTGATGATTCTATGCTAACTAATCCGTACGGAGTAGGCTGAAAGCCACGAAAGGCTACACTAAGGCTTAAACAAGAGACCAAAAAAGCGATTTCGCTGGTGACGCAAGGCTGGCGGTCCATCTTCACGCATCACACCTCACCACGGAATCAACACTTGTCTTTTGCAACCTTCACACCCGCCAACATAGCAGCAGCGCGAACATCTCATTATCAACGCACATTTCCTCGCCGGCTTCTGCGCCGCCGGAAACGCATTTCTCTTCGCAGTCATGCCTCCCAAGCGAAAAGCCAGCAGCAACATGCAAGGGGGCACAAAGACTGGGCGGGCATCGCGCATGAGCACGCCAGGTGCTGCAACACCTCGAAGCATCGGTAGTAACGATGAAGTCGAGGAGGACGATGCACCCGTCGATGAAGTACTCGAGCGCGACATCGACAAGAACATAGATCGTTTCTCACTGAATCAATACCAAAAGCGGCACGACATTAAAGATCCGATGCCGCACATCTTTGGTGACAATGACTACTCCTATCTTGTCCTGAAAAAGGACCATCGGAATAGGCCTTTATGGATTGACCCTAAAAAGGGCCGCATCATCCTCGAAAGCTTCAGCCCTCTCGCAGAGCAGGCGCAAGATTTCCTCATTACCATTGCGGAACCGTTGTCCCGACCGACCTTTATGCACGAGTACGCCCTCACTATGCATAGCTTGTATGCTGCTGTGTCTGTCGGCCTCTCTCCGAAAGATATCATAAACACTCTAGAAAGATTTCTCAAGACACCACTACCCGACGAAATTCGGGCGTTCATTACTAGCTGCACGCAAACCTATGGCAAAGTCAAGCTTGTGTTGAAAGATACCAAGTACTTTGTCGAAAGCCCCGACCCAGAGATGCTGCAAATGCTGCTCAAGAACCCGAAAATTGGACCTCTTCGCGTTCAAGGAACGGCAGAGATCACAACAACGGCAGCACCCAAGATTGGGGGTTTGGTCATTCCTGGCACTAAGAATGCTGCGGGTGTGAAACAAGCCAATGGACTTCAGGCAAGCGAGAGTGAACAACAAACGACAAGAATAGACATCGACGATGATGACGATCAAGAAGTCACACATGCCTTCGAGATTGCGGACAAGGACGTCGAAACAGTGCAAAGAGAATGTCTCAACCTCGGCTATCCGGTCTTGGAGGAGTACGATTTTCGACATGACGAAGCAAATCCAAATCTTGATATCGATCTTCGACCCGGTACCCAAATTCGACCTTACCAAGAAAAGAGTCTTAGTAAAATGTTCGGCAACGGTAGAGCTAAGAGTGGGCTCATTGTTCTGCCGTGTGGTGCCGGTAAGACTTTGGTCGGAATTACAGCTGCGTGTACGATCAAGAAGGGTATCATCGTGCTTTGCACAAGCTCAATGTCGGTTGTGCAGTGGCGAAACGAATTTCTGAAGTGGTCCAACATTAATCCGGATGATATTGTGGCTTTTACGTCCGACTCAAAAGGCTCTGTCTTTACAGGCAGTACTGGTGTCATCGTTACTACCTACTCCATGGTCACACAATCGCGAGCGCGGTCATATGATGCGGAAAAGATGATGAAATTCTTGACTGGAAGAGAATGGGGTCTCATGTTGCTCGACGAGGTGCACGTTGTGCCGGCTAATATCTTCAGAAGGGTTACCTCTTCCATCAAGACGCATTCCAAGTTGGGGCTGACGGCGACATTATTACGAGAAGATGACAAGATTTCCGATCTCAACTTCCTCATCGGCCCGAAGCTATTCGAAGCTAACTGGATGGAGCTTTCAAAGCAAGGACATATTGCTCGCGTGCAGTGTGCGGAGGTCTGGTGCGCAATGCCCACAGAGTTCTACGATGAATATCTTCGCGCGCCCTCGCGTAAGAAGAATTTGCTCTACATTATGAACCCGCGCAAGTTCCAGGCGTGTCAATATCTTATCAACTACCACGAGTCTCGTGGAGACAAGATTATTGTATTCTCAGATAACGTCTATGCCCTCAAGGCGTACGCGCTCAAACTTGGCAAAGCCTTCATCTACGGCGGGACGGGCCAAGCAGAGCGACTCAAAGTTCTGGAAAACTTCCAGCACAATCCACTGGTGAATACACTGTTCTTGTCAAAGATTGGCGATACCTCGCTCGACTTGCCCGAGGCCACTTGTCTTATTCAGATCTCATCGCATTACGGTTCACGACGTCAAGAAGCACAGCGTTTAGGACGGATTCTGCGAGCGAAACGACGCAATGACGAAGGCTTCAACGCATTCTTTTATTCTCTAGTGTCTAAAGACACGCAAGAAATGTTCTTTTCGTCGAAAAGGCAGGCGTTTTTGATCGACCAGGGCTATGCCTTCAAGGTTATAACGCAGCTGGCCAACATTGAGCAGACGCCAGGGCTGGCGTTTGCGACTGCAGCAGAACGTCGAGAATTGCTGCAAAAGGTATTGGTAGAGAACGAGGGCGCAGAGGATGAGGACATTACAGACGATTTGTTTCACAGTGGCACCATGGGACGCGTCCAGAAGCGAGTGCGGCGAACTGCCGGCACGCTGGGCGAGCTCAGCGGTGGTCAGAACATGGCGTACATAGAGCAGAACAAGAAGGTCAACCAGGGCCTCAAGAAAAAGGGCAAGAAGGAAAGCAATGCTTTCTTCAAGAAGATCAACAGAGAAAATGTTCGCCGGGCCGCGGGCGAATGAGAGAAACTTGTCGAGCCGATAGGAAAATGGACAGCTTGGGTGAGAGGTTGCTTGTGTTTGGCGTTTTCTTTCCACGGGTTGTTTTGCTACCAAATTGGACTATCTTGCGGCCACTGCAAATGTGCAGACGGCCAGTTCCATGTATTCTGCTCTTGATATCCTCGGACTAGGGTTTTTTTTTTCCTCGTCTTTTTTTTTTCTCACTTCATTACGAGCGAGGCATTGTATACAACGGACTTGACGGTACTATTCGGCGGGTTGATCAATAGAACCACATTCTTTTCAGAAATTGAAATTCTTTACAAAAATATAAATCCCAAATCGAAGTTTGAAGAGCAGAAATTGGGCACTGCGGAACAAAAGCTTATTGTGGAGTCACAGTGATGCTGTCTCACTTGTTGCTGTCCATCATTTAGGTTTGCGAGCAACGCTTGATCCAGACCCTGCTTTGTCCCCAGCTCGCCTCTCTATTTTCGGATTGGAGCTCGCGGCGCTGTTAAGCGTGACTGCATACCATGGTGCCAGTCGTATACATCGCGTAATGTGGGTAAAAGGGCCTCACAGGGTGCACTCTTTTACACACAGCTGTTTTGTCTCTTTTCTCCTTTTCTCGTCGCCTTGACATCTCCCCATTGCCCGGGGCAGGGCACACGTGTTTCTACGGCACGTGTTTCTACGGCGCGTCGTTGAGCCCCGGTACGCGAAGCTTTCTGTGCCGCGCAATGTGGTGTTGCAAGTTGCGGCCGTCGTTACGCCCCAACGTCATCTGAAGCCGGCGAGTGGCTGATTTCCTTGTCCCCGCTCTCGGCGTGCTAGATGGCGTTATTTGAGGTGGGAGATGGGGTCGCATGACAGGTGAAATGAGTGGGTGGTTGTGTTCGTGCTGGTCATGATGAGCTGGCATGGTTGGATGCGACGACGACGAGGCTCTGCGAATCTGGCGTAGATGGGTCGATGGAGAAGCTGGGCTAGCGCGGCTACCTACATCGAATAATTCAATAATTATGCGACGGTGCATAAACTGATTTGGGCAAGTTCAGCCGTGCAGATTGCCGCCTGGCCCGCCATGTTTTCTCTTCTTTTTCTTCTTTCCTTGTGTTGTGGCTTCTTTCTTCCACTTGGTGCACAGTCGAGTCGTCTTCAGTGAGGACTCAGGAGACAAGGTGCTTCCATATACGGAATGCCTGTGATGATATAGCCCAGGGTGGTGAATGACTTGCATGGCTTCGCATGTACGATGAGGGACGTGCATCAGAGGCTCATAGGCTCATAGTTGGCTCAGCTCACGGGAGTACGGGCTATCCTGTATTTTGAGATGCTCGGATGTTGAGCGTTTTGATGATTCAAAAAAAAAAACAGTTTGATTTTTTATTTCCTTTGACGTGACTTGATGCAATGAGAAGGGATGGCCAAAACAAAGCAATAGGCGCTACGGTGTACCCGAATTGAAAAAAAGGCCACCTTAAATAAGCGGCTGCATGTGCCATGTGGTGCATTGGTTGCAGCTGCGACGACAGGGCAGCCAACCAGAAGCCAACCCAGCTCGGACCTGTGCAGCATGAGCTTCTGCCAATTATAGGCAGCGGATTAGCAGGTGATGCAGAGTCGCGTTGCAGACCCTGTTGAAACAAAATTACAGAATGATAAAAAGAAGGTTTTGGCCATGGGCCTGACGCCTGTAAGTGGACCGGCAAGTTAAATATGTACAGGCTGAGTAAAAGCGAGCAACTCTGCGAGTGAGCGATTTAAAAGGGGCAACGGGTCGTGGAAGCATCATGATGAGTGAGGAGGGCAAGAAATGCGGTGATCTGTTGATTCGTTGAAAGGGAGCATGAGAGCGCCACGCGCTGAAAGAGGCGCTGATGGGTAACTGGCGCACGCAGCCACAGTAGTGTCACGAGAATGGCATACAATATAATTCAGTTCCCACATCCGTATCATCGATATTGGTGGCTGTACGGAGTATGGCAAGTCACAGTAGTACGGAAAGGCTACCAAAGTAGAGGCTGAAGGCTATTTAAAGGCTGAATGCTAGCTTGCAGCACGGCACTTGAAATCGCGCCGATGCTTTTTTTTCCCTGTCACGATAAAGAGTAATCATAATTTTATCAAGGCGTGGTTTTGATTTTATTCTATTTTTCGGCATCATAATACCAAGCAGGCAGCGCCGCTTTTTTTGGTGGCAAATTTCGCTTGCAGCCCGGCCGTTTGCCTCGCGCATCCCGGAGGCAGCCAGCCAGGGCCCAGCCACAACCAACCTGCCAGCCATTTCCGGGTTGAATTTGATTTTCAATTCTTACTAACATGTAAATATTTAGCGTGTCATTCTCCCAACGGTACAACTTAAATATTACTTCTACCAGTATTTTACGACAGAGACGAGCTAACCGTTTTAAAGTCTAATAATTCGGTACGCTAACGCTACCAGTAAACTATCGTAGTCTAATAAGCCGCGCCATAAACTGCCCATCCGCCCGCCACCCGTTACCCGCCAAAGTCCCTGTTTGCAAACGCTCAAATCCCGTGCTTCATCTTTCTTCACCTCTCAAAAGCAATTCATTCACCTTCCCCTGATTCGCCGTACGTGCGGGCGGCCACGCAAACGCTGCCCTCGGTGGCTAGCCGTACCAATTCTTCTAGCCTATATTTGCTCTCTTATCCCACCCTCTTCTTCCCTCAATCTCACTCTTCCTCATCGTGTCTCGCCGGCGCTCCTCCCTGCTTGTGCGTCGGCTCCGCTACCATCTGCGCGCCTGTCGCATAACAGATCCAGCCCAACGGCACGACCCTTCAGATTTGGCCCCGAGTACGGAGTGGACGTTTGGAAATCCTGCTCACTCTGCCTGTGTCACGCTTCATCTTGAGACTGCCGGCCGCGTCTGCCATCTGGACCCTTTGTGCGCCCGTCGTGGTCTCTGACCGAGCACACAAACACAGCCATCATCCCACCGCCGCGACACCACCATTATCGACACCACTACTCCGTATTTACAGACTACCACCACAATTCCGCAATCCTTGCAGACACACTAGTTATTTAGCATTGCACCACTGTATTGGGACCGTCTTTCCGGTCCACGGTCCCGGTCCCTCGGTCACGCTGTCTCAAACGCCCATTTATTTTTATCTCGTCATCCATTGACTGTTGTCTTGGGCCGAATTTTTCGATTCACAATCCGTCGACATCTCCTGCCCGAGTCCACTGGCGCTGAAAGTGCGACACAGCGACACAACCCACAATCGCCAAGGTCTGCACTGCCTGCCTCAACCTCTGCCGGTTGACACATTTTCCTTTGCGCTACGCAATCCCGACAACCCTCGATCCTGACCATTATCTACCTACAAATAGCCTAATCGTTCCGATCTGCTCCCCTTTTCCCGCCACACCTGTGTCTCGACCTCAAAAAAAAAAAAAAACGGGATACCATTGTCC
>JAAHCF010000909.1:0-12391 GCA_038367545.1 Beauveria asiatica | reverse complement strand
GGGGGGGGGGGGGGGGGGGGGGGGGGGGGGGGGGGGGGGGGGAGTTGGACTTTTTATTCGACAATCGCAACAGCTCCTCTTCCAATCTGATAGTGCGAAACCACGAAGCCTGCGCTCATTTTTTTCTTTCTTTTTTGCTCTTCTGCAGCGTTCGATGCTGGACACACAAAAGTGTAGCGGGGAGGGGGAAAGGGTAGGTGAGCACGCGATGCCCCAAGCCTACGAAAGTCGGGGGGCGAGTTTGTTTGTCGAGCTTTTTGTTTGGGACGAGCGGAAAAGCGGGCAGGTTGAATAAAGAGTAAAACTGTCAAAGGAGCAAGAATGAAAGAAGAGAAGATGGATACGACGGCGGAAGAAAGATGCAGGTATGTATGTATGTATGTAGTACGGCTCGGGACAGGGGACCAAGAAGGGGAACATGTATCTACAAATCAGGTCCAGGGCGGTGGACAGGCGGCGGATTCGGACCCTGGGCCATCAGAGCTGGCCAGTGAGCATCAGGGAGGGGGGGGGGGGGAGGGGGCAAGATGGTGCCCAAATAAATAATGGGTTGTACAAAGTACGCGGCAGTGCTCGTGTATCCCGTATTCACGGCTGGAGCCGTATTCAAGGCAAACCTGCCTGACTGGCAAAGGGCAAGAAAGGGGATACTTATTTTGTTAAATAGTTAATAATGACAGCGACTGGGCAGCAGCGGTGGATCGGCAAAAGGGGGGGGGTCCTGCGGAAGAAATCTGGGTGGCGGAGTCTTGGGCCCTTGTTAACCAAAAAAAAGTTCAGGGGGGCTTCTATTCCTTTCTGCCATGTATTATTCTATTAAATTTACTATTAACAGGTCGTGGAGGCTTAATTATCTGTTCTTGGTCATGATTTCCCCCGAGGGCTCGCAACAATGACGTACAGCCTTTTCAAAGCCGGCCCAGCCCTGTGCCTGAAACTTGCTTCAGTGAGAGTAGCCGCGTGCCAAGCTTTGGGCTAGGGTTCGTATTAATTGAAGGTACGGACAGATTATTTACTACATACCAGTACCAGTAGTACCCGTCCACGGCGTGGCTAGCTCGAGCCAGCTATAGATATCCAGGGGTTGTGAAAAGCCTCTTGTGAAATAGGTAACATTGATCCAAAAGGCATTTCGAAAACAAGGTGAATTGACGAGGCAACCTGAAGAGCCTACCAAGTGAAAGCAACGAATTGACAATGTTGATAATCTGTAATCCGTACGGATAATCCGTACAGATTACGGATACAGCAAAGCCATGCGTTCGTCACCCCCAGCTGCCGTCTTATTATTCTTGCCCTATCCTTGCTCCTCTTGGGGTACCCAGGTCCGTTTTTCAGGCCATGTCTTGAAAATGAGCCGAGCAGTGGGTTTAAAAGTCTCTCAAACAATGCGCGCCAAGATGTGAGCTCTCACATATTCATTTCTCTATATCCCAGCTGTGTGTTGATCTCGGCTGTGAGAATATAACCCTTTCTCAATCACAACCGAGAGATTGGCTTTACCATGCATGCAGTATCCGTATATTGCATGACAATAAGATGGCCATGACGAGTGCGATAACTAAAATTAGTAAATTAATCTTGTCACTAGTCACTATATGTCATCGACCCGCTGCGGTACGGATACCTAATAAATAAATTTATGTACCAAGGAAAGGGATCAGGAATCGATCTCTAGCTGCATATCCACGTATTCCCGTTCCCTGTGCTAATAAAGTTGTATACATTCTTAGCAGCTCTTGTTCGGGTGACAGACCAAAGTGAATGCGCAAAATAAAAGGAACTTGTTGTGACCGCTAGGGGTATCAACAGTACTTTCTTGCGTACAGTTCGCGTTGTGAATGGACGATTGGCACTTCTGGGATGGGACTGGCGCCCAAGGTCAAGCAACGTCCGTCGTTCAAAGAGTAGAATTCAAGACAATAACCCCAATTACCTTGCAAGCGAGAAAAGTCTTGGAAAATCCATATTTTCATTAAAGAGCTAAACAGAATACATTAAGAGCGAACATGACCAGAACCCAAATGCCCGCCGTGGTACGCGGCTCACCACCGAAATAGTGATCACCTCATCCTGGTAGCAGCGATGACTGAAACCGATTAACCAATAATGGGAGAGGAAACTGGTTTCATTGTCAGCGTTAAAAAAAATCTCTCATCTTAAAAAAGGGCAAAAAAAAAAAGTCATTCACGTACCCTTCTTGGCAATGGACTCAATCTCGGGGAGCGAGGAGGAGCTGACGAATTGGCGCAGATCAACACCGCTGATGCCGTTGACAAGGCCGAGGTTGAGACCGCCAAGGGCCAGGCTTCCCAGGTCAAAGCCGTTGAGGGCACCGGTTTCAGCAATGGCCAGGAGAGTCTGTAGCTGCTGGAACTGGAGAAGAGAGTTGAGGTCGAAGCTGTTGACGTTGAAGACGTCCTGGAAGAGCAGCAGGTTGAGGTTGTTGTTGACGCCCAGCTGCTGGAAGAGCTGCAGGTTGAGCGAGTTGATGTTGAGAAGGTAGTTGAAGTCGGTTTGCTTGAAGACGAGGTTGTTGAGCTGGCCAAAGTCAAACGAGCTGCGCGCCTCGAGGGCAGCAGCCTCGGCGGCAGGGGCAGGAGCCGCAGTGGCGACGGCACCAAGGGCAGCAGCAATGAGGGTGGAGAACTTCATCTTGTAAGATTGGGGAAAAAAAAAGAAGGGTTGTTGGTTATAAAAGGAAAGGTTTGTAAAAAGGTCAAGGAGTGTAGGAGAAAGTAATGGAGCACAGCCCGCAAGTTCAAGAGTATTAAAAAGAAGGAATGTAATAGACTTTGAGCACAGCTAGAAGAGTATGAAAAGTCAGCATGGTTCTTATATTCTGCCAGGATATCCTTGTCATGTTACCTCGAAGAGAATGAAAGAATGCAAAGATGATAGTTGTTGATCTGCTTGTGAGGATAAAAGGCTGTCTCATGGCAACATGAAGGAATCCATTCATCTTTATAGATAATGACAACAATGTTTGCCAAGACGAAAGTATCTAGTCTCCCAGGCGAAAAGTTTTCATCGCCTTGGACGTTGCAATGCCATTTCACGGTACAGCCTCCATCCGATGGCCGCCCTCTCCACCCATTTGCCAGCTGCAAAGACCGCATGCAGCCTATCGGATATGTATCAGGAGGGTTTCTACCCCGGAAATCTTAATTCGGATAGGTGTGAACCGATATGAAGGCTCATCTTGCCTTGGAAGCCAAAAACCGCCCCCATCCATTGGCACGCGCACAACCACTGCGCTTGCCTAAAATGCCAAGTCTTGCTTAAAAGGGCCTCACTTGTACCGAGGCGCAAACTTTGCTGTTGATAGGACGAAAGGGTCTGTCTTGCATGATGCCCCGGCGTAGAAATGTGTCTGATCCACGCTTTATATGCGCGGCCTAACAACCCAACCACATGTTGTGTATGGCGTCTTGTTACACTTTGACAAATTCATACTGCAGAAAAGGGAAATGACTTGGAATCGGCAAACGAGGGGTGTAGGAATTGATTGTTCCCAGGATTTATCCAATTTACCCAACAAGAAAGAAACATTCATCGGAACGGCGGACTAACAAGCAAGAATGGATGACATGACTGCTGGCTGCCGACTGCCGCCAAACGATACGAACATCGGATTCTCATCTCAAGTGGCGTAATAAATTGCTAAAAAGTACGTAATCGGAAAAGATGCACGCAGGTATTGGATAGTGGTGACTGAAGGGGCTTGGTCGGGATGCTACTGCGACACGGGTGTCCAGGTTCGCGTTTCGCATTCCGAGAGTGTCTCAGACGGAGGACAAGGACAGCTCCAATGGCAAATGTTGGTCTCAGAAATCCCTTGCCAAGTGGGAAAAAAAAAAAAAAAAAAAAGGTTACAACTAAAGCCGATATTTGAGTTTCGATCCCTGCGTCTCATGTCATCTCGCCGTGCCAAGGCAAGCTGACCTGGGGCTGGCAGGTAGTACGCCGATGCGTCAAGTTCCGGCAGATGGGCATGTGCCTGAATTAAGCATACTAGCCAAGAGACGGAACTCTTTACTTTGCAAGAGGAGCCAAGCGTAGTTTAGAACCTTATACCATCAAGTCTTTGAATAAGAAAAAGAAAAAAAGAACAGCTTGCCCAAGGGCCGATGCTTCTACCTCCCAAGCCAATTACTAGCCATGAGAAGTCGAGCACCATCTGCCAGCAATAACTAATTGATGATGGAGACTTGAAGAAAAATCTGACACACTGCGTTGCACTTGATTTGAGTTCCATCATTGTATATGACTCGTGCAAGATTTTGGTGACAAAGATTTATTCATTTACAAGTTGCTACTTGAGAATGTCACCGGAGATCACTACAGAGTAGAAATGCTGAAAACTGTTCATTATCAAATAACTAATCGAAACTCCAAACTAGCCAATAAAAATAATTCTCGTCACAATTTGAATCCCTACTCAGTGCCCCGGCATGAACTACAGGAACTGCCCAACGCGAAACCCCATCATTTCCCACATACGCGATACTACCAGCTTAACCGACAATAGCTAGTTGATATTAGTACTTGCGGATAACTTGGAAAGCTTAGAAAGTCTTCTTACCAATAGTGGCGCCTTGCTGGACAAAGCCCTGGTTCAGGACAGTGATGATCTGGGGCTGGTTGATGAGCTGAAGCTGCTGCAGAGTCTGGAGCTGCTGGACCTGAGAGACAAGTGCAAGCTGCTGGGCGAGGGAGATTCCGTTGAGGTTGCCAATGTTGATGTTCTGACCGACACCAAGCTGACCAATGTTGCTGATGAGCCAGGGGTTGAGGACGCCCTGGTTCAGGTTACCGTTCTGCAGCAGCTGGTTGATAAGATCCTGGTTGTTCTGGTTCTGGTTCTGGTTCTGGTTCTGGTTCTGGTTCTGGTTGCGATCGTTGTTGTTCTTGTCTTGGTTGTTGTTGTTATTGTTGTTATTATTCTGGCCATTGTTCTGCTCACGACCCTTTCCATCCTTTCCATCCTTGCCTTGGTTCTGGTTGCGGTCCTCATCCTGGTTCTGATTCTGGTTCTCGTTCTGGTTCTGGTTCTGGTCCTGGTTCTTGCCATCCTTGCCCTCATTCTGCTTACCGTCCTCAGAAGCAGTACCGTTCTGGGCCGGCTGAGCCTCGTCAGTGCGAGCAGTGATGGAAGCAAGAGGGAAGCCTTCTTCATCCTCATCTTCCTCGTCAACGGAGAGGTTGGAGGCGGCAACAGTAGCGTCGCGGACCTCGACAGCAGCAGAAACACGGCCGACCTCAGTAGAGCGGTCGACGATAGCGCCAGGGACGGCAGCGGCCGAGACCAGGCTGGCCGTGAAAAGGAGAACGGAGAATGACTTCATTATGGTAGATTTGTGATGAATATCAGTGCTGCTGTGGTATCAAGGGAATGTTGTAGGCAAGGGGTCCTTTAATGAAAGTATTAGTCGCCGGGACAGTGTAAACAGAGCACAGCTCTTGTTTTAAAGAAAGAATAGGAAGTGGTAGAGAATGGTGTTGCAGCGTGTGGGATAGGGATATCTTCCATTTTTGGCTCGGGGAGTCTGGAGATCATATACTCGCGCCGTGATCCTCGTCAGGCGGTTGAGGCAACCCTTGGGCCCGTGCCCCAACGACAAACCGGGGAAGCTCTGATGTCTGACGTATTGCACAAGAAACTCTTGATGAGGCGCAAGCGAGCTGCCATATTCAAATAACAGAGCGAATCCACCTCTTTGAGACCGGATCTATCGAATTCCATAGCATACAAACCCACCCATCGCTTGGCCAGCTGCCATGAAGGCGGGCAGGCAGTGTCACCGGGTTCATTCACTTTGACAAGGCTGACCCATTCTTGCCTTACCCCAGCGGCAAGATCTGGCAGGTGGTATTACCGGGGTTTCAGTCATCTTGGCGTAAGGAGGCTTTGATACTGTCAAATTCAAGCGGGAAGCCAAGAGTGGCGCGGCAACACCCCGTAGCGAGCAAGTTTGGCCTGAGCATTGGACGCTGAAGCGTTACATTTGGCTGCGGACGAATCCAAGAGCGAGATTTGCGTCTCGTCAATCTTGGGTTGATGTTGTTGAGGGCTCTGTGGTTTCATAATCGTCCCCCCACGTTTCATCTCAGCAGTCAGCTCGTCCGGTATACATCTGAGCCGACCGCTCTGAACTCTGGTTGGCCAAGGAGAATTTATGCTATGAAAAGGTTGCAAGTATTTGCTTGAATGTGGCATGGCACCGCTTTTTAAAGTTGTAATTAATCTGTGCAACAATTTGAGAGGCGGCAACGCACCTTCATCGGACTAGACTGGGTCATCGGATAATACGCTCAATATATCGTGCCAAAGTTGGAGATTGAAAAATTGGGGCAACTCCATGTATTCGATCATTAACATGACTTTGAATAGCTCCGTAGTTCAACACAGTGCTCCGTATTGAGTGCATATTTCAACGCAACAGGCGAGAGGTAACTTTTCTGTCCCTGAATTTGACATACGATGTAGAGTTTTCCAGTCCTCATTTAACGCACATGAAGCTGCCGAGAATGCGCTAGTGGTTGAGTGCCGCCAGCGTTAGATAGCTGTTTCGCAAGACTGTGTAGTGTGCTGAGACCGGAACCCCTAGATGTCTGTCTTGACGGCATTCGACACAGGTCATCTCAATGTTGCGCTGCCGCATTGCATGAGTTGATCCGTTCATTTCCCAACCTCCCGGGGGCGTTCGAGATTGCTTCATATCGTGTTCGGATGTTCAACATGCAAAGTTCAGTCCCGTGAGGATCAGACGTGGTTGCTCACTGTTTGTAAATGTTCTTTGCTGCACATCATCAGTTCCAGGTTGCACTTGAAAAGCGGGCGAGTGTGATTTTGAAAAGCTTTGCAGGCATCATGTATATTCATTCGTATATGTTTTGGTCCTGATTCGCTCTCTCCTCGCGAAGAATCCGGAAGGCGCTAATGCCAAGGTATATTGTACAGGTGATCTATCTTTTCTTTCGGTCTTGTCGAATCTTTTCGTGTCGACGGTCATCGTTCCGTCCTTCGCGATACCTCGTTGGTATTGTGGAAGCCGAGCCATTCCCCCAGCATTCCACCGGGCTTGGGAACTGGACATTCTCTTCGCGAGGAACTCGATCGGGGCACCACGTTCTCCGTTGAATTTTGATTGAAATCTGCGAGTCCGTCTGTGATTTGTGGCGCGTCTTTTCGTCTCCATATCCTTCTGCGACCGTTCTCGTCCACCACGACTTCCCCGTCGGCGTATCGTGCCCGAGGCACAGGACAGGGTAGTAGATGCGGCAGTCCAACAACAAAGAAACTAGCGACTAATGTCGTAGCAAAGAGTGACGAGGTCATTCGAGACCTAGGGTGGAGATGTGGTGGCATCGTGGTGTTGTGAATTGTCGCAGACGCTCTGATCAAGGGAAGATTAGGAGGCTGTCACAGGCGGGTCAGCAATGCAGGCAGAGCAGATGCAATGCTATCCATTGAGCGTACCAGATCATAAAACCATCATCTCGAGCTTTGTCTCAACGCCGGGGAATCAATTGTGATAGTAATGGGCGGCTGATTGGCTATAGTAGACGGATGTCGCGCGTCGGTGCTGTCGGGCCAGACTAGAAAAAGCGCTCCTTGAAGCAATTCTGACCAACTCCGGATTCCCAAGCTGCTGATTGGCTGTAGAAGCTCGCGGAGCGGAGCATCTTGCTTCCGGAGCCGGGTCAAAGTCTCGACTGTCTTGTATCGGATTTCGGTGGGGCGGGCGATGGAGAACTCGCTTGAGCAGGCCGTCGGTGCGAGATGGACTTGTGGTTTGTGCGCCGAACAAGGGAAGTCCATCTACATTCTCTCGGAAACACGGCCGCAGCAGGTGCAGCTATTGACGCCCATATATTCTACTAGGGTTACCAACATAACCAACCTTTATACTTTTATCTCGAGATATGCTGTAAGGTCACTTGCAACCCTCCATCGCACCTGGAAAGCGGCCGGCGCGTTCCCACGTGCGACCGCGGCTTAGCCAGCCTTCATAATGAGTGATCTCGACAAGTACGTTGCTTTACTATGGATGAACGACTTCTTTGATGGTGGCCGGCTAATCTGAAACACTCGCAGAGCTATTGCGCAGTTGCGCGCCTGTCGTCCGATCCCCGAAACTCAAGTCCGAGAGCTCTGCCATCGGGCCCGAGAGCTGTTGATCGAGGAAGGAAACGTGGTCACCGTGTGTGCGCCAGTAACGGTGGGCAAATTCTTCAGTCAAGCACCCGGGAAGAACTTGTAGAGTACTGATTTGTCATTTCCACAGATATGTGGCGATATTCACGGTCAGTTTCATGACCTGATGGAGCTCTTCCGGGTCGGAGGAGACGTGCCCGACACCAACTACCTCTTCATGGGCGACTTTGTCGACCGTGGCTTCTATTCTCTCGAATCATTTCTTCTTTTGCTCTGCCTTAAAGTTCGATACCCCGACCGCATGACGCTCATTCGCGGAAATCACGAATCGCGACAGATCACAACCGTCTACGGCTTTTACGACGAATGCCTGCGGAAATATGGCAGCGCAAACGTTTGGCGATACTGCTGCGATGTGTTTGACTACCTTGCTCTAGGCGCCATTGTTCTTGGGGCGTCCAATACCCTCTCTGACCAAGCCGAGCCAGTCGACGATGAAACTGAGATTGAGGTTTGCGATCAAAACGGATCCATCATTAGCCGCTTCTCACGCCAACGTGGCCAGTCAAATAGCCAACAGCAACAAGTCCGGAGTCCGGGTGGTGGTGGAAGCGGCGGCACAGGAGACAAGACAGGGCCGCCAGGGTCCGGTGCCTCTGGATCCAGTAACGGAAGTATTGGCAACCTAGCAGGTGCGGTATTCTGCGTGCATGGCGGCTTGAGTCCGCTCATCGATTCGGTGGACAAGATTCGCCTCATCGACCGCAAGCAGGAGGTACCACACGAGGGGGCCATGTGCGACTTGCTATGGTCTGATCCAGACGACATTGACGGTTGGGGCTTGTCGCCGCGTGGCGCGGGGTTTTTGTTTGGCGCTGATATTGTTAAAGTCTTCAATCATCGAAACGACCTGAGCCTCATTGCGCGAGCGCATCAGCTTGTCATGGAAGGTTTCAAGGAAATGTTTGACTCGTCCATTGTCACTGTCTGGTCTGCGCCCAACTACTGCTACCGCTGTGGCAACGTTGCCGCCGTGCTTGAACTCTGCGAAGACGAGTCGGGCACCGGCCTCTTTGCGCGGAGCAACGGAGATGTTGGCCGCAGTGATGGCGGCGCTGCCGTCAACGGGCGTGGTTTGATGATGGAGTCGGACACGCACAATGCGCCCAACAATGGACCTGCGAGGCGCTACCGCGTATTTCAGGCTGCTCCACAGGATTCGCGTGGTATGCCGGCCAAGAAACCTGTGGCAGACTACTTTCTCTAGACGGTACCTCTGCAACCTTGTACGATTTGTTTCCTGCTGCATTTCGTCGGGATCGGGACAGCTTGTTTGGGGAGAATCAATGGCGGCGTTGACGGTTACAATTTTGTTTCATGCTTTTCACGCATCGCACGCATTACAGAAAGCCAAGATTTGGGACTAGGCGCCGGATTGTGCCATTCAAGACGACTGTATTATTTCTGAGACTTGATGCCATTTGGTAAATTATACACTAAGAACTCCGTACTGGACTATTACATGTGCTGGCAATATTGGGTTGAGCTAGTACTTGGTACTGTGGCGAGGCTCTTGCACGCTGTCCCGGTCTCGAGGTCGCCGCGAGGTCATTACCAAGTTCTGTGATCCTGAGTAAATGTACCAAGCACTTTGCGAATTGTGTCGTCTCTGACGATGGATGGTTGCTACCCTGGCCAACCGCCGGTAGATCCATCACCATAGCTACTATCATCTTCTGTTTGATAGTTGTTCATAGGGCCATCGTAATGCACATGTCCTCTGCCATGTTGTTGTTGTTGCTGCTGCTGCTGCTGCATCGTTTGAGCCATGGCTGGTGTCGATGCAAGAGAGCCTAAATGCGCGGATTGGTTCAGATAAGCTTCTGGTTCTCTTGTTTGATTGGACATGAATATGGCTGTAGGATACTGTTGCTGCTGTTGCGAAGACTGGGTCGCCAGAGAAGTCGTTTGGAGGTGCATGCCGGGATTGTGGCCATACGAAGATTCGGCGGGCATTGCGTCCCACGGGGTGGAAGTCGAAACTGAAGGAGTGCTCGACATGGAAGAGTCGGACATGACTTGGGTCGTGACGGAGAATGGAACGTTGGGCTCGAGGCTCGCTGGCCGGCGCGACACCATTGCTTGCTGGAGCGCCTGTGAAGCCATACTGGGCTCTCCGGCGGCAAAGGCCTGTCTGTGGTTCATGCCCGGACCCGGCACAACATTTCCAGCCTGCAAGAAGCGATTGATGTATTCTTCGCTGAAGCCATGCTCGTTGAGGAGCTGGCGCAGCTGTCGGTTCTCGTCGGCGACCCGGCGCGCTGCAATCTGAACCTCTGCTGTGGCCTCGATGCCTTGCAACTCGCAGAGTCGTAGGCGGTGTTCTAGCTCCTGCAGATACTCTCGCCTTCTTGCTCTAGAGCGCCGTTGGTTGTCTCGTATGCGAGCTAGATTGGCCTTTTGCTGTGAGACGAGTAGGTCAGCCGATTGAAGCTTCATGTTGCATGCGAGAAGGGATGTTGCAAAAGCAGGCGACGAGTGGTGAGCTGGCTTACTGCTGGAGTTGACATTTAGTCTGCGGTTGGTTCTGTCGGCCGCTCCGAGGCGGTTGGTTGTCATCCAGAACACGGCTGTTGTCGCTTCTGAGGAGTCAACCGCGAATAGCAGGAACGCCAAGTTCCAGAACAGTAATTGATAGTTCCAAGAGAAGAATCGTCCTTGTTTCGATGTGATATCATGCCATGGAGGAAACCCGAAAACGCTGCCACTATATTCGTACCCGCGCCAGACTCGAACAAAAGGAAGGAAGGGCGGGTGACTGCAGCAGAATCATAGGTACGATCTCTTTCTCAATTGACGGGAGATTTGAAATGGCTAGGAAGAAGAGAGTTGTCCGAGGCAAGCACCCGAGTCAGGGTTGGTAGTCAAGAGGACGCGCATGAGAAGACTCATGCGGATTGCGACGGATAGTTATAAGGCTGAAAGAGGGGAACAGCGAGAAAAGAAAATAAATAGATTCAAAAGGCCACACCGTCTTGGGGAAGTATCGTGAAAGTCGTGCGGCAATAAGCGGGGAGAGGGCCGGAACTTTGTGTGTTGGAGTTGGCTTCTCCGGGCTCAGCGACGGCGCCAATAAGAAATGAAGAGTGGGAAAAGAGAAAGTACGACATGTTTTGAAGAGAAGCGAAAGGCCCCCTATACATGTAAAGTATACGCCGAGACGCAATACTGGGGCAGAAGCGCCACACCGCGGGCTATCATTGCCGCATAACGGGTTACATTCCCAGAAGAGTCGGGTTCAACTTGGCTACATTGACAGGATAGCATATATGATATAGCCCAGTGTCTCGGTAGCATGGGCAGGAGACATTTCAGCTAGCCACAAACTTGTGCTGGGCAGAGGAAGCAAAGATTTTACTAAATATAACGTGGCACTGAATCATAAAAGCACGCCGGTGGCGAGTAAGGAGGAGAGATTTAGGATAAATGTCCGTGTGGATAACGGGCGGGTTCAAGGCAACAACGCTCGGTAAATAGCAACGTGGTGCTGAAAGAAGGGAAAAAAAAAAAGAAAAAAAAAAGGAAAAAAAGGAAAAGCGGACAAGGCCGTGGAGGGGGGAGGGGCTATAATATGAAAAGCATCTACGGTTTTAATCAGTGCAAGGAATGGGCAAATGACTCTGACTCCATGGTGGTAATAACGCGAGCCAGCAAGAAGAGAAAGCGGAGAGAGGAGGGGGGTTAAAAGAGAGAAAAAAAAAAAAAAAAACACACAAGAGAAAAGGGGCCCTTGTAACCAAAAGAAATGCAGCCTTGGAGACGGGTCAGGCTTCTCACGGGGCGGGAGTGACATGCACACGGAGCCCACGTCTTGTGGATGCGGGTTGCTGTGGGTGTAAGTCGGAAGTGTGGTCGGCTGAACTTGCCAGCGGGTCGTAAGAGATGCAGACGCACATGTTATTTATTTCATGTATAACTATCTACCGGGAATTATGGTAGGCAAAAAAAAAAAAAAAAAAAAGAAAAGGATAAAAGAAAAGCAGTGTCTTTTTATCTTTTATATTTCGAGTTTGTTAGTTACGACGGCGTAGTGTACGGGTTACCTATTAAATACCTACCGGACGGCGGACCGAGCGACGTTGGGGATTCCGGACCTCGCACTTGACAAGTTGGTTTCCGACGGGCAAAAAAAAAAAAAAAAAAAAAAAAAAAAAAAAAAAAAAAAAAAAA
>JAAHCF010000908.1:0-12407 GCA_038367545.1 Beauveria asiatica | reverse complement strand
AAAAAAAAAAAAAAAAAAAAAAAAAAAAAAAAAAGATGGAACCCGCGCTGTTCCCGAGCCGCCCCCATCGTTTGCTTGATGGTGTATTTACCAAATGGGGGTAGGGAGGCAGGGAGGCGTCCCCGCGCGCGTCCCGCGGCGGCGCCCCCATCTTCGCGATGGAGCCCAAATAACTTACACCCACTGTATTTATGTAGAACTTCACAATATGCTCCGAACATGATGAAAAATAGTTGAAGAATAGTCGGCGCGTCATTCCATGCCGCGATCGTGTTCGTATATGTGCTCCGTGGTACAAGGCCGCGGCAGTTGCGAAGGTTGGGGGCGAAGAAGCTATCCTCGACCTAACTAGCGCACTCTGCCGAGATGCTGTCAGTCTGTGCAATATACGGATAATAAAACACGAGTATTGCTTAACACGGTGTATGGTGCTAATCTGATGCCGTCAGGCACCGTGGTTCTCAGCCATCCCATCTGAGCCAAGAATCTGCAGGCGTACAGTAGCAGCTGCAGCCTTGTGATGGGCTTGACGATATGGCTGAAACGAGGCAGCGGCACCTATTGGTCGGGCATTTCTCCAAAGTACTACCACAATAAATAATTACTTTATTTGCCTTTTACAACTTTATTTTGCCAGCGACCATAAAGAGACGGTGCGGCCAGTCGGTTTGAGCCATCGGCGCCATCTAGGCCGTCCGGCCCGAGCCAACTGGGACCATGGGCTACACCGCGTCGAGTCAAATTAGCAAGTGTCTCATTCTTGTATTTCTTTTACGAAAAGTCTTTGTATTTCTCCAGATTGTCATTTTGTACTTGACTGCTGGCGTCTTGTCGATCATCACTTCTTTGCGCCAGTGGCTGTGCTGGCTGCACTGGCTGGAGTGGTATGCTCCTATCGGCCGAAAATATTTATTTCCACTCGCAGGTTTAGCCCATGTCAGGATTGCAGACAATGAGGACATGCCAGAATTTCATCTAGTCGGGCCTTTGAAACAAAGTTGTTCAAGAAATCAAGACAAGTGCCATCTAGAAACATGCCTGAATTGTGGCCTCAGCCACGTAGTGCCCCAGACCACTCACAAGCCACTCCGACGCCACACCCCCCTTTGGAGGCCTTGGCTACCATGGTCTTGGTTGGGCTTTGGACCATCGCAATCGCACCCCAACTTTCAGGGTCATTTGTCCCAGCTGCTGTCCAATCTCGCCACAACTACTCGCTACAAAATAGTTACCTCGATCAACTCGCCTAACGTCTGGCTCCCACGCACGCGTATCAGTGGCTTCATTCCATTGCTTTCTAGCCGCCTCGCTCAACACATCACATGTCCTTCAACAAGCAGTCGCCTCTACGACATCGGAGCTGTCGGTAGTTGCACAGCGGCGGCCATCCGAAGTCCCTGGCTGCCACCGAGCACCCGCGGTAGCTTTCCGATCGACAACGCTGCAGCAGGGCAGTTTCCAACCAGTAAGATACGACTCGCGTGTCTTTCGTTTGGCTCCGTTTCACCCTTCTCCTGGTTGGCTACTGCACCAAAAACACTCCAATCCGCGAGCCGAGCAACACTCCTCAAACTCCGTGTGCGATAGCCGCACATTAACGGACAAATATGGCCCGCGACAATTCAGTATCACCATTGTCCCGCTCGCCACAGAAATCACCGACAAACGATAATCCCTTCAAGCCACCCGTAGTTGGAGGGGGGCTTGCCGCCACGGCTCCTAGGCGGACTCTGGATGGAGCGGCATCCGACGACAATGTAGACAACCAACCAAAGGAAGTGCCCGCTGCGCCATCCACTCGGCCCTCGAGTCTATCTGCTGGCTTGGCGCCCCCAAAAGCCACCGAGTCAAATACTGCCGAACTCTTTGGAGCGCCTGGCGGTCGAGGCTCTCCAGACACTCCTAGCACGCCCAGCGCCCGCGTTCAATTTGCTCGCTTCGATCCTCCAGACTTCCAACCATCGCACTCGCGACACAATTCTATCGAGAATCCCGACGCTGTTAAATCCAGGGGTGCCTCCCTCATGTCGAAACTCAAGTCACTCACTCCCGGCGCGCTCCAGTCTCCAAAAGCACCTTCGCTCGACCTAGAAAATATGCAGGCCGGTGCAGCCTCTCCCACGGCCACTCGTTCTCCTGGAAGATGGCCTGATACTTTGCTCGAAGAAGAGGGAGAGACTGACGCGGATATGGATGGCGAGGCCGATGCCGACGTGGAAGAGGAAGCAGACGAAACACAGCCCGCCGGGCCTCCCAAAAAGAAAAAGAAGCGCAGGATGCGTCGATTCGTCATGGGTGATGGATCGGTCCCCGGCTCGCCTTTCCGCTTTCCCAACGACGGTGATGCGTTTGGCCACAGATTTCTGAGACGCCGCGCGAGCATGCCAGACACGTCCATGCACAACCATGTCCTCTCCGAAGGCGAAACTCCTCAGCCGCCCAAACGACGTCCATTCAGGCGTGGCCATTCTTGGATGCACTCCGGTACCGCGCAAGCTGAGACCGACATTGAAGCGCTGGAGAGCTCGGCCGTTGTCGGCCGTCGTCATGGTCACGCTCGTCGCAGTACTGTTTTCGGAGGTGGCGGAGTTTCTGATGGCGATGCCATCATTCAACGGAGGCCATTCTTTACCTCGGAACGTGCATCAAATTTTGGCGCCCAGAAATGGCGACAAGTCAAAAGTACTCTACGATCCTTACGCCAGAAAAGGGATGATCGCATAGATTACTACAAATCCACCGAGCTAATGGCCGAGCTGAGAGCTGGTGCTCCCGCTGTGCTCATGTTTGCCAGCATGATTCAGCGAGACGAACATGGAAATAAGAGGATCCCCGTTCTGCTGGAGCAGCTGAAGCTGAAAATTACCGACAGCACCCCGGACGAGGGTGACGACAGTGATCGCCATTGGGACTTTACCATCCAGCTAGAATACGGCAGCGGTTCCAGTAGAATGGTCTGGACGGTTGTTCGCAGTGTCAGGGATATTTACAATCTCCATTTCCGCTACAAGTTCAAGTTGAACAACGACATGTACTTGCCAGGTCAGATCCACCTGGCCGCGCGCCCCAAGCAGCCCCATTTTCCTTATTCCGCGTTTCCCTATCTGCGAGCTGCTCGCGGCGGTAGACGGGATAGCAGTGATGCGGGCGAGGACGCAGCTAGCGACAGAGAACGTCATGCGGGACAAGGCGGCGAGATTACCGCTGGCGACGCTGCCGAGGCTACCGCTAGTGACGGCGGCGGCAACCGGCATCCTCGCCGCAAAAGATCTCGCGTCAACATGCTTGGCATGAGACGCCGCTCGACTGGGCTTACCGACAATGGCGAGGGCCCAAGCGAAGGCGGTCCCGAAGCCCTTCGTCAGCGCTTCTTTGAGAAGCAGCGACGCATCCTGGAGAAGTATCTCTCTGAGCTGGTCCGCTGGCTCATGTTCAGAGCCGATAGTAACCGTCTCTGTAAGTTCCTCGAGCTCTCTGCCCTCGGTGTACGTCTTGCCGCAGAGGGGAGCTATCACGGCAAGGAAGGCTTTCTGCACATTCAGTCTGCTAAGGGACTCGACTTTCGGCGTGTGCTGACGCCTGCCAAAATGATTGCCCGCCACAGCCGCAAGTGGTTTCTCGTCAGATCGAGTTACATTGTCTGCGTCGATTCCCCCGAGAACATGAACATTTATGACGTCTATCTCGTTGATTCAAGCTTTAGCATCGCCTCAAAGAGGAGCGCGATCAAGCAGATCGCCTTCAAGAAGAAGAAGAACGATGACCCAACAGCGGAACCTTCTCCATCAAAGCATACTCTGACTTTACGAACATCGGAGCGCAAAGTCCGCCTATTCACTCGCTTCCACTCCATCAACAAGCAGTTTCACGAGTCCATCACTGAAATGCTACTACGAACCCCGTGGTCCAAAAAGAAACGATTTGACAGCTTCGCCCCGGTCCGCCAAGGCGTATTCGCGCAGTGGCTGGTTGACGGACGCGACTACATGTGGAATGTCTCTCGCGCCATTAACATGGCCAAGGATGTCATCTACATTCATGATTGGTGGCTGAGTCCTGAACTGTACATGAGGCGACCGGCTGCAATTAGTCAAAAGTGGCGTCTTGATCGCCTCTTGCAGAAGAAGGCTCGCGAGGGAGTCAAGATTTTCATCATCATTTATCGAAACGTTGAAGCGGCCGTCCCCATCGATTCCGAGTATACAAAGTTTTCGCTGCTGAATTTGCACCCCAACATTTTTGTTCAGCGATCGCCCAACCAGTTTAAGAAGAATCAGTTCTTTTTTGCTCATCACGAAAAAATTTGCATTGTTGACCACGATGTTGCCTTCACTGGTGGCGTGGATCTTTGTTTTGGTAGGTGGGATTCCCCACAGCATCCCATCGTTGACGACAAGGCGACAGGTTTCGAGTCGTCCGACGTGCCAAGGGATGCAGAGCACTGCCAGCTTTTCCCTGGCAAGGATTACTCAAACCCACGCGTGCAAGACTTTTTCCGTCTGGCCGAACCATACGAGGAAATGTACGACCGTTCCAAGGTCCCACGCATGCCATGGCATGACATTGGCATGCAGGTCGTCGGCCAGCCTGCTCGCGATCTGACGCGCCATTTCATCCAACGATGGAACTATATTCGCCGCGGTCGCAAGTCTACCAGACCCTTGCCGTTCCTACTGCCGCCCCCGGAGGCTAATTTTGAGGAGCTCGAGGCGCTGGGTTTGACTGGTACCTGCGAGGTTCAAGTTCTGAGATCTGCCAGTACATGGTCGCTTGGACTGGAAGAAACAGAGCACAGCATCCAGACTGCCTACATCAAGATGATTGAGGACTCGGAGCATCTTGTCTACATTGAGAATCAGTTCTTCATCTCCAGCACCGAAGTGTACAACACACGCATCGTCAACCGGATCGGTGATGCGCTAGTGCACAGAATCGTTCGAGCACATGAAAATGGAGAGTGCTGGCGTTGCATCATCCTCATTCCGCTTATGCCGGGCTTCCAAAATACTGTTGATGAGCAAGAAGGCACCAGCGTGCGCCTGATCATCATGTGCCAGCTGCAGAGTATTTGTCGAGGCGAGCATTCCATCTTCGGTCGCTTACGCGCCGCAGGAATCGACCCACAGGAATACATTGACTTCTTTTCTCTTCGCCAGTGGGGTATTATGAGTACCGACGCTCTGGTGACGGAGCAGTTGTACATTCATGCCAAGACAATCATCGTGGATGACCGTGTGGCTCTCATTGGCTCCGCAAACATCAATGAACGCTCCATGGTTGGCCATCGTGATTCGGAAGTCGCGGTAATTGTCCGTGATACCGACATGATTTGGTCTACCATGGATGGCAAGCCGTACCAGGTTGGTAGGTTTGCGCATACTTTGCGCATGAGATTAATGCGGGAGCACCTCGGTCTCGACGTCGATGCAATTCAGGAAGAAGAACGCGAAGATGACCCGGATCTCGAGGGGTATGAGGAACAGATGGATCATATCTATGAGGAGAAATCCGGTTCCTCGATCGGCGCGCCCAACGGCGAATCTAGTCAACCAGCACGTGCGGGAATGTCTCGCATTCGAAGCTTCAACAGTGACATTGACATTGAAATGGCCAAGGCCGTGGACCCCGACGCATCGCAATTGGAAGACGAAAGCAACCGCAAAGACAAGGGTAAAAAGAGAGAAAGCAACGCCGACTTTCAGACTGAGCGCCACATCCAGGACGTTGCCGGCCACGGGCCTGACCGATGGAAGGCTGCCGAGCTAACCGGCGTTGACGGAGGCAGAGACTCTGTCATTATAGACGGTCGCGAATTCTTGGTCAGCAGTGTTGATCCCATGGGTAAAGGCACGCTAGAAGAGCCTCAGCATAAGGATGTGCACGAGTCCGAGAGCAGATGGCAAGAGTCCGGAGTTGAGAACAAAAAGCTTCCACCTCTGCCGCCATTTGACGAAAGTGCCGAGTTGGACGAGCTGCGGCCAGCCCAGCTACCTACGCTCCCAGAAACTGGTCAAGACGACAGCCTTGGAGACAGTCTAGGCGCATTCCGTTACATGGCTACAGAAATCAAACAGGCGACGATTACAAAGGACTGCATGACTGATCCCATTGCGCCGGAATTCATCGATGACATCTGGAACAAGGTTGCTCAAAACAACACCAAGATCTATCGCAAGGTATTCAGATGCATGCCGGATTCAGAAGTCAAGACATGGGCCGAGTATCGAGACTTTGTGGCCTACAGCAAGAAGTTTCAGGAAAGCATGGGAGGCCGGTCCACTTCGGAAGAACCAGACGGCACGAGTGAAGCCGGAGGCAACCTCAGACGCACGGCAAGCAGCGGCGCGATTGGTATCTCTGTCCCAGATCTGGAGGTATTGGCGAGGCTCAATGGGGAGGATGCCGAGAAGTTGGCCGCGAGTCTCAACGAGCAGCACACAAACCCCGACATCACGGGCGAGAAACGAGAAGAAGATGCTGACGAGATGGCGGCGGCAGCGGCGGACGAAGAGCGCGAAATGGGTGCTGATGCCGAGAAGCAACCCACAAACACTGAGACGCTCGAACGTAAGACGACGACCTTTGCCAACCTTGAGAAGCCGCCTACCAGGGATGCCACCACCACAGCGGCGCAGGCCCAGTTTGGCTCAGTTAAGAGGCGACGCCGCGCGACTACTAGGGGTAGCCGCCGCTGGTCCAACCCGGAGGACATGCCATCTCGCACGGAGGGCGAGGCTCTTTTGAGGATGATTCAGGGTAACCTCGTCGAGTTTCCCTACGACTGGCTCATTACCGAGGAGCACAACGGCAATTGGGGCTACCAAGTGGATGGCG
The DNA here is from genome assembly GCA_038367545.1 of Beauveria asiatica. Lineage (NCBI taxonomy): Eukaryota > Fungi > Ascomycota > Sordariomycetes > Hypocreales > Cordycipitaceae > Beauveria > Beauveria asiatica. Next base: position 5,573 of record JAAHCF010000908.1, on the reverse strand, counting down.
TTGCACCGCTCGCAATTTAGTAGGTCAATGACGAAAGTAGCAGTGGTGATGAAAGATGCTAACCGATGGCAGTAACTAAAAACGCCAGCCAACGTCGGCGACTGATGGCATCCACGATGCAGACATTTGCTATTCTTGTTACACACACAGACTGGACTGAATTTTCAAGCTTGAGTTTCTTGTTGGCATTGCGTGGCGTTTGTCGGCTTTTTGCCAAGATACAGTGGAATATCTTTTTTTTTTTTTTCTTTTGTTCCAAATCGAAAAGCATGGCAATAATACTAAATAGAAAACGCAAGACAAAGTTGCTGATACATTAATGGTACAATTATATAGCGTACACCTTATTCTAGACTGGAAGGAGTTATTGACATGAGATATTTTCGGCCGCTCTCCCGCATGTGATTTCTACTTTTGTTTTCTTTTACACATGATTTGCATGCGGGGGTTTCAAACTCTCTCGCTGACCCAGATGGCGCCGCGACAGCCCGCGCGAATGACACCCGTGAGGAGCCAGTGCGGATCCGCCTTTTTCGCATCGTGCTCGACGGCGTGGTCGAGGTGCTCGAGCTCCTCGTCGCGGATGCGCCGGAGCGTGGCGATGAGCTCGGTCAGCTCGTCGCCGACGCCGTAGCCCTCGGCCTCCCAGGCGGCGACCCACTCGAGCAGCGTGCGGATCTGCTCGTTGTAGTGGCCGCCAATCTCGGTCTCGACGGCCTCGGTGCACGCCATGGCGGCCTCGCGGCCGAGCACGGCCGTGGCCCAGCCGAGGCCGCCGGCCATGCCCGACCACAGCGGGTACAGCGCCGTCGGGCGCACGCGGTGCCGGCGCAGCAGCGCGTCAAAGGTGGCGAGGTGCGCGGCCTCTTGCTCGTGCATGTGCCGCAGGAGCGGGCGCAGGTGCGGGTGCCGCCGGACGAGGGGCGGCGTCTGCCAAGTGTAGATGAGCGTGGCGGCGAGCTCGCCGGCGTGGTTGACGCGAAGCGCGGAGGAGAGAAAGTCGCGCTGTTCTTGGGTGAGCGGTTTGAGAGGCCGCGGCGGGGGGGGCGAGGAGGCAGTGGTGGTAGTGCTGGTGCTGGTGGTGCTGGTGCTGGATGGTGTGGCGAGGCGGGCGGAGGCGGTGGTAAAGGAGCGGAGAGATGTTGGGCAGGTGCAGAGACGGCGCAAGGGCCTGGACATTCGAGGTATGCCGGACATGCTGGCGGTTGTGAGTGCCAATGGGCGGCGACGTTTGGTTGTGGACGTTAAAGGTCGATCGATGAAGGTGAAGTCATGGCATGGCCTGATATGCCACTACCGATTCAAGGTAGCACAGCGGGGCTCAGGAGCTGCTCGCTCTACTGGGTGACTCGATAAGGTGCTTGGGTACTCCGTAAATAGCTAGCGTGGCTTCGCAGTGAACCGGAGAAATACTTTTGCCGAATTCCGCTGCTGTGACATAGTATTAGTGGCGCAAAGGTGGTGCTTAACGTTACTAGCTAGGTACCTACTAACCTAAATACGGAGTACATTGTGCCCTTTTTGTCGTGCCGTGAAAGTCGGACGTGCACTAGGTACGCTGTGCTGCCACTGGGCTGCCTGTTCAATCACCTGAAAACCACGTCTCTTTCTTCTCCCCTGGCCCTGAAATCCTAACCCTTTACATTCCTTTTCATTCTTTCTGTCCTGCTCTGTCTTCTGGCATCAGCACTTTTCTCCTTTCAATCTACTGTACATCAAATTGTTAATACTAGACGACAAGAGTTGGCAGCAAGGCATCCCGCACAACGACGTTGCAGACCACAGGCACACAAACCTCCCCATTTTCTCACAACGAAACCGGTCTCCTATCACGGGGAATATCCCAGCCTGCGACCAACACATACAATGGCTGATTTCGAGGCTGACCTCTTTGATCTTGCTGGCGGCGACTCCGACTCGGAGGGATCCGTCGTCGACCGTAGACGCTCTGCGTCGCCAGCAGATAGAGGCTCCAAGGCGAAAAAGTCTAGGCGCGCAGCGGATGGCGACTCAGAAGAGGAAGGCGAAGCGTGAGTGCCCAGACTCCTTGACAGGCTATATGCATCGCATCGTCGAATGCGATGAGGGCCCCGCGAGATGATGAGCGATGCTGACGTGCGCGGAACAGCTTCTCCGGGCCTGGCTCCCCCGACTCTCTAAACTCGGCACCCATGGATGAATCAGACTCGGACGACGAGCCATCAAAGACGCGAGGGCCTAGTGGAGGCGGCAGCGATGAAGAAAAGTATCCTGTCGACGGCAAGTTTCGAAGCGAGTCGGAAAAGGCAGAGATTCTGGGCATGCCCGAACTGGAGCGAGAGCAGATTCTGGCGGACCGCGCCAACGAGATTGAGCGACTGCGACAGAACCGCCTGCTGCGCCAGATGGTCACGGACACGCAGAACGACGAGCGCAAGGCGAAAAAGAAGCGCAGCGCCGACAGCGCCGACCTCGACGACGACGACGATGAGGACCGCCGCGGCAAGCCGTCGCGGCGCACCGGCGGCACGGCTATGGATGCACTCCGTAGGGCCAGAGCCGACAGGCAGAAGCGCAGGGAGGACCACGAGCGGCGCCGCGACGCGTACTCGCCCCGACGGGAATCGGACAATGAGGCGAGCGAGGACGATTACAGACGCGGTTCCCGCACACCCGAGAAAATGGATGAGAAAAAGGACGAACCGAAGCCGGAGCTGCGCGACTTTGAGAGGGTGCGCCTGGGACGCAACGAGTTTGCGCAAGTCTGCTTCACGCCGGGCTTTGAGGCTGCCATTACCGGCTGCTTCATTCGTATCGCTCTAGGGCCCCATCCTGACACGGGCGTCGAGCAATACAGAATGGCCATTATAAAGGGTATGCGCGGTGCGGTCATTATGCATCGAGAGTTTGAACGCTAACAACATGCAGGGTTTACCAACGGCAGACCTTATGCTCTGAGTGGTCCCAACGGCACGTTTGTAACGGACCAATATGTCAAGGTGGCGCACGGTAAGGCCATTAAGGAATTTCCCTTCATCGCCGCCTCCAGTGGCAAATTTACAGAGGTATGATTGCGCAAGATGCCGAGGCCATCCATCTCGTCTTAACACGTCGGCAGAACGAATTGAACCGCTACCAAGTAACATGCCACAACGAAAACGTCAAGACGCCGCTCAAGTCGGTGCTGAACAGCAAAATCGACCACATCAACAACCTCCTTACACACAACTGGACCAACGAGGAGATCAAGGCGCGCCTGGCCCGCCGCAATGAGCTGCGCAAGCGCTTCGACCCCGCCGAGCGCGCGCGCGTCGCCCGCCTCCTGGAGGAAGCCACCGTCGCCGGCGACGCCGAGCGCATGCAGGAGCTGCAAGACGAGCTCGACAAACTCGGCGCGCAGCGGCTCGCCTTCAAGACCAGCCTCGGCCCGACCAAGTCGTCATTGTACGAGAGTGGCGGCGGCGGTGGCGGCGGCGGCGGCACCCCTCGAATCTCGTCGGAGCAGGATCGCCTGGCGGCGCGCAACAAGGAGAACCGCCGGATGAACCAGGAGGCTGTGCGCAAGGCGCAGCTGCGCGAAAAGGCAAAGGCGCGCGAGATTGAGCTATCGCTCAGCCGCGGCGAGATTGTGGCCGAGGACCCCTCGCGGCGTCTCCGCACAAAGGCCAAGTTTGTCCATGACGTCCACGAAGCGGCCGACGGCAAGCCGGCGAGCGGCGCCAGCACCCCCGCGGCGGCGGTGGCGGCGGCAACGGCCAACGGGATGCTGGCGGCGGCGACCAAATCATCGCAGTCGGCGCTGCTGCCGCATCTGGCCAAGCTGCAGGACAAGAGCCAGGCGGACAGCAAGGGCCTGCCGACGATTCACAAGCCGCTGATGGATGACGACGTGATTGGATCGCTGGATCTAGACATTGATATCGATATTTAACAAGAACAAGATAGTTTGAGCGGCAAGGGAGCGGAGCAAAGCATAGGGGCAAAGGAAGCAAAACAAGAAACATTTTTGGGGTCCCGACGGGACGTTTGTACTTTTATGATTTATATACAAAATCATTTTCTTTTTCCCTTGGCAATTGGAGCGTCATGCCCAGTTTGCTGGAAACCGTTCTATTTCGTGGGACATTGTCCACCCGCCTGAAGCAAACGCTTGATCAAAATTGCTTTCGACCTCTGTGTTCTGCTGAAAGAGGGACCAAATGGCGTTGTCGGGAAATGTGAGGGGAGGGGGAAGATGCCGTCAGAACTTTTCTCTAGTCCGATTGGGCAACAAAAAAGTGCTTCCCGGCTTCATGGAGGGATTTTGCCCACGAGATTATATGGCATAGACATGGGCATTAATCACCTCGCAAGCAAAGGGGCTCGTCAAAAGCAACACTGATTCTCAATTATTCGTGTCTATTTCGTGATGTTGCGGTAAAAAAAAAAAAAAAGAAAAAAAATCCATCCTTTATATCCCATAGTTTCTAGTATCCGCCTCGTCCACCTTCAACGAGGCCCCCAAGAACAGGTTTTTTTTCCTACTCTTTACTGAACCTTGCGCTTCATCACGTCAGGCAGCGTATCCAACCGCTTCGAAAACCTCGTGACGGCCTGCAACACCACCCACAGCAGCGTAAACTTGGCCGCCTCCAGCACCTCGCCCCAGCCGCTGCGCACCCGGCTCGCCAGTCCCAGTCTCGGACTACTCGGCCTCGGCCTCGTCCCGTCCAGCTCGTCCTCCCACCGCGCGCACGCTTCCCGAAACTGCCTCGGATCGTCCGTAATCACCGCGTCCAGCACCCGCCGCGCCTGCACCACGCCGCCGCCGCCGCCGCCGCCGCCGCGGTGATCCTGCACGAGGTTGCGGTCCAGCAGCCACCGCATCCAGTTGTCCTGGTTGACGGTCCACGTCATGATGGGCGGGCCACGGTTGCGGTGGTGGTGGTGCCGCTCCCGCGCCCGTGCCAGGAAGCGCCGTCCCAGGACGCCAGAGAGCGTGGCAAAGTGCAGGCTGTAGCCGAGGTTGGGCATGGCGGCGCCAAAGTGCGCCGAGTAGGACCGCGACCAGGAGATGTGGGAGAGGGGAAACGCGGGCAGGATGCGCCGGGCGGCGGTGATGTACGTGGCCTGATGGGGTTTGTTCGTGTCAGCCAGGCTTTTTGATCCAAGAAAATCAACGGTTTTTGCGATTATACGTACGTTCCAGCAGCCGAGAAGGATGCGGTGTTCCCACGGTACAGGGCCTTTTGTAGTCGCCAACACATTTCTCATGCTCGAGAGAAGGTGCTCCGCGTCGTCGTCAATCTATCAAATTTAGCCCGTATTTCTTCCTTGAGAAGAAACGTTACAAAACAACATGTTTGTATTATACCTTGATATCAAGCACGCACCACGTCTTTTGCATGCCCTCCTCCTCGGCAAGCAGTCTCAATACGTCGCTCAACCGCGGCATCCCAACATGCGGCCGTCTCACGCTTCTCAGAGTCGAAATGTACTCCCAATCACAATCCGCAATCCTTTTCGCTACGCCAAAGCAGCGTTTCAGAGAGGCGTCCTGTTTTTTTTGGGGGGGGGGGGGGGGGGGGGGGGGGGCGGGGGGGGGTTGTAGGGGG
>JAAHCF010000907.1:0-12413 GCA_038367545.1 Beauveria asiatica | reverse complement strand
TCTCTCCCGCTTCAAAATAATTTCCATCAAATCATACTCCGTAGAAGAAACCCAAATTGGTCTCTTCTTTTCGTCTCGGTACCTGCTCTTCCCCTCCTTCTCGGGAAACCCGCTGAGGGACCCAGTTGCGAGGCTACAGTAGCATTCGCGCGTGGCTGCCATCACCTGCATAGCTTGCCAGGTCCGTTTGCTGATCAGTTTATTAGGGGAGGGCAAAAAAAAAAAAAAAAAAAAAAAGGACTGCCTATTCGAAAGTCCGCATGGATGTTGAGGCTCCGCAGACTGAAGATGCTGAATGCAAGGACTCGATGACGGCTTTGACTCTTCAGCTCTCGAGCGTTTTGCGTCGTCAATGTTTTTACATGAATGATGACGCCTTGAGAAAACTCTCACGCCAGCACTGCACATGTCATTGAAAAGGGGGGGGAGGGGAAGATACTGCGGTGCATGGTGAGTATGCACGTCAGGTTGATCTTCAAGTTATCCAACAGCGTTGTCATACGAAGGCAAACGTACATCACAGGCAAAAGCGAGATGACTTTCTGCAGGCTGCCTTTTTCTGCCACTCACCGGACAAGTCCGAACTAACTCTTGCCTTGATTCATATTCTTCTTGTAGTTAAGCCACCTGCAGCCTGCTTTTGTATACATGTCGCAAAATTTCGGATCAAGGTGGTGTGCAGCGCTGTGGTGCATCCTGCATATCTTGTGATGCACGTCACTGTTACATTCGGCGCCAACGACTGCCGTCACAACGAATCATTTGGCTCACCAGTCAAGTTGGCTTCCCTTGGATTTCAGCTGTCGTTCTAGACCAAAGATGAAAATGCCATGGAAAGTATGGTAGTTTGAAGTACTCTGTAGTCTTGAACGTGTTACGGATAGACTAGATTTAAAGAAAAGCCAGAAATGGCTGCCTCGAAACTTGTGTGTTTCTTCTGACATATTAGTTTTTTTTTTCTTTTTTTTCTTTCGCTTCCTGTCCCTCAGCACGATTGCAAAGCGTCCTGTCGCAAAAACCACTGCATCTTACCAAGTGAGACAAAGCAAGTCTCTTCAGACCTGTATCCCAAATTAAAAGGCCACCTATGTTGCAGTGTTGAAACCACAATCTTCATCAACTAGCGCTTGCCCATGATAGCTCACAGCTCCAGCCGTCTTTCTGCGCATTCTCCTTGGACTTGAATATCTCGAAAATCTTACCCGCAAATAGTACAATCCATCATTTCTACTTTGTCGATACATGTACGCGTTATCATCATTGATGGAGCGCCCAGCTGAGCATGTGGCGTCCAGCAGACGAATATGTCCATCTCCGCTGATCTCCGGTACCCTACGCTGCTGTCGAGACCCAATATCGATGTGATATATCCGTACTCTGTAGGGCACGCAAGTCTTGGTATGCATTGCGAGGGTGCCTGCTTTGAATCATACCTCAAGGATAAGTTGGGCCTTGACGATCGTCAGCTTTAAGGCGTGCATCTGCGGCCCAGGTTTATGCCGTCAGATGCTTCTTGACGCCTCTTTGAACAATTTCATTTCTTCACAGCTAATTATCAAGCCTTCTCTCCACCCCGAGGCTACTTGAGCTCTCTTGATCTGCTCCTTGTCCGTGTTTGCTAGCCTGTCCAGAGCGTGCGAACAGCTTGGATCGCCGGTTCAATATGCCGAGCTCGGTCGTTTCAAGCTTGTCATATGCGCCAGCCAAAGGCTGAGACCGAACAGGATAGCAGCTGCATATATCAGCCCATCACCGGCAAGGGTGTAGTGATCGACAAATCTGTACCAACTCGTCATAATTTGATCGGCCATGGTGACATGGTCGGGGTACCGTTGCATGACAGCTTTGTTATGCGTGATAGATAGCCCATGGAGCAACTGACTTTATTTGATGAAGCTCATACCACTGAGTGTCTTTGGTAACCTAAAGACTTTAGAGAAGTGTGTAGTTGTTGCAGCCTCTGCCAGTGCTCGGGACGACGACAACAGAGTCCAAGATGGCTGTCTGAGTATCTGTCGTCAGCGAAAAGTGTCGGCCGTCTTGCGTGACTGAGAGCAACATGGATCATACGGTCCATGAAGACAATTTTGTCGAATTGACTTGGGGGCCAGACGTCAGACCCTGCAAGAAAGGCTGATGAGTTGCTAGCATTCTAAGTTGTTGACATTCGCAGTAGGCGTATGCTGTTTCAGCCCTCTTGCCCAGATGTCACGATCCTTGCGAGATAGGAGTGTCGTATGACATGTTGCCTCGTCGGAGGCATTCGTCTTTCCATGCAATAATACCTGCTCGGCCAGGATAATGATCTGTTCATGACAGTGAGGCTGGCAGTGAGCTGGGTTGAAGCCCTAGGTGTTTGCGAGAGTGCGCAGCATTGTACCATTGTTGTGCGTACTCTACCATGGAACCCCCTGAGAAGGCGCAGAATTCGCAGTACCAAATCTTCTGCCCATGCCTACTTTGCTCAGGATCGTGACAGCTAGATTGGCTCTCCGCCTGATGCCTGGCGCGGTGAGCGTTTGTACGCGCTATCCAAGAGGCCGTGGAGCAGAGTAATTGTGAGTATTGTGCTATTTAATTCAGCTTTCGAGTTTGTCTTGATCCTCGCGCCGCCTGGCGTGTTTCGGAGCTGCCCAATGATGCTCCTGGGCTGGCCTGACGACCCTCTTGAATGAGTCGCTGAACTCGCAAGCTCGGGTTCGAGATTGGGCGAATCGATGATTAATCAAGGATTCAGCAACAAGCCGGTCCTGCTCAATGCCCCTTGAACAGAATTGGAAATGATAGCCGCTGGCTGAAGGAAACAACGAGGCGTGAGGCGTGGGTTTTTTGGACACATGGGACGACCGACAGGCTGCAAACAATGCGTCGTCGGTCGTTTCGACGAAACGCACAAGTAAATGTAGGGCGGACGCATAAAGTCCCAAGAGTTCAAGACTGCGCAGACGGCACTATATCCAAGGCTGTTATGTGAGACTGAAACTTGAGTACGGGGCACTGGGACTATTTTGTACAAGACGCCAATTTGGTGGAGAGTCGGGATAGCGAAGCTCTAACTAATAATAGGTAGGTAGGTACCTATAAAAGTTATGAATAAGCCTCCAATAATAAGACTTGGTTGGTCAACAGTATGTTCTGTCATTGTCAGTATCCACCTTTACTGGGTTCCATCAAGTTCTTAGGGGGTTCGCATGCTGTGAGCTCTCTATCCATCCCCTATATTTTGTGAGCTATACCTCCTTAAACGTTACAGGATCGCGGGGGCATCACGGGACGATATAGTTGTGGATTTTTTCTTCCAAAATTTGTCTTTGTCTATGCATAATTAAAAGATGAATTGATTAAAGAAGACGAATTGATTGAAAGAAAGATTTTCAAAAGTCTACCAGTCTACTTATTACCCAAAACTTTTCGGTAGTACAGGTTTTATACAAAAGCCCTCGGTGGTACTAGTACAGCTGGCGCAGGCACAAGTTCTGACATGACCACTACCGCCGGGCTTTATTTAAACGCCAGGCTTTAATCAATCGCCAGACTTTATTTAAACACCGGGCTTTATTTAAACACCGGACTTTAAACGCCGAGCAAGGAACAAGCCAAGACTTTGTCGTAGTAATAGCAAATAAATCTCAAGGCTTTCTTCGAGTCGGACTTGCAGCCACTTTGGGCGGGACTTGGTCTCACCAACAAGACCAACCATCACCAACTAGCTCTTTTAGGTAGGTAGTTCCTCGGCATTATTAACTAGTCAACTGCTCCCATAGCATCTGGAAATATATCCTCCGTAAATTAGCATGTTATACCTAAATTATCCCTTTTGGCGGTGGATTTGCGAACCTCAAACCTCCGACTCCACTGCCAAAGGGATCGGCCTGTTCTAGTGGCTTTTCTTGTTTATGCTTGAATTATGCAAACAACACCGCCGAGTCCTGCGTCCCTCTCATATCTCATCAGAGTTCATCTCATTATCATGGCATCGCTGATTGTACAAAATAAGGAAAGAAATACTAGTCAGTCAATCTCCACCAAGTGACCTCGCCACTTTACATGAAGCTCCTCCAAGCCATGATTGATTGCTGAAAGCTCCTGAACTGCCCTTGTTGTTGGCCATGGCCGTCGACATGCACGACTCAGATGCAATTGGCAGATATCATGTGCCTTTCACGTCCCTTTGTCTCTTGCTATATATAAAGCATCGCAAAACTCTAGACTTGCAGCTTCTCATTCGACAGTCATTCCATTCTTTCTCCCCCTTCTTTGCTTTCTTTTCCTTTCTTTCACCATGAAGTTCGACCTACTTTCTTTTGCACTGGTGCAACAGGCTTCATGCGCCGTACTACACGGTAGATATGGAGCCGTTAGATCTCAAGACTTGACCAAGGAGCTGGACTCCCAGACATGTGTCATTCAAGGTTCAGAGGAAGAAAAGGCCCTGTTTGACAAGCGAGCCGTCGATAGCTCATGCAGCCGATTCCAACAAGATGTTCAGAGGGCTTACGAGCAATGTGCCAAACGAGCTCGCAGCGGTGCGAAAGCTTGCAAAGATCCCAAACGGGATGATATTCTCAAGGCGGTTTTCCACACCACTGATCAAAAGGCCCGCGACATCATTTCCGCACACCTCACACAGATTGCCGATGAATGCGACAAAAAAGGCAAGGGTGTCACGCCTCTCAGCTGCCTAGGCAGTAAGTGCACGCCGGGTATTGCGGGAGTGACCATGGTATGGCCCAACGGCAGAGGCGGAACGAATCCAATTACACTCTGCGACATTAAAGAGACGGACGACAGTTGCGGCGGCCAAGATCTCGGCGATGTTCTCTTGCATGAGATGTCACACTCCTGGGGCAGAACCGATGACAAGTGCTACGGCATGGTAGCCATCCAAGACATCACTGCCGCCAGCAGTCTGAACAATGCCGATAGCTACACACGCTATGCCAAGGCTGCTGACCTGGAATGCAGCCGTAATGCCATGATGGCTCCGGGGATGGGAGGAAACAAGCCTCCTGGAACCTCTCCCGGGCAGGACGACTGGCAGGACGGGCAGGACGGTCAGGATGGTCAGGACGGTCAGGATGGTATCTCTCCTGGAGGTGGTACTCCTCCCCAAGATGATAGCTCTCCTGGAGATGAAGTCTATCCTGGTGATGAAATCTCTCCTGGAACTGGGACTGATCCCGAGAACGGCACTCCTCCCGGAACTGGTACCCCTCCCGGACCTGGTGTCTCTCCCGGGGAAGATTGCCCTCCCGGGGAGGACGGCTCAAACGGGCCCCAGAATCCTCCCCCAACTGGTATTAATCCTCAGCCTGGCACTCCTTCGGGGACTGGGACTCCTCCTGGTGTTGGTAATCCTCCCCAGGGCAGTCCCACTCCCTGGCCTGGTCCTGGTAACACTCCTGGTACCACTCCTGGGCAGGACGGTCAGGACGGTCAGGACGGTCAGGACGGCCAGGACGGCCAGGACGGCCAGGATGGTCAGGACGGTGACAACGACAACAGCGAGCCTGTCTATCCCGGAGAGCAGGTTGGTGAGGATGGTCAGAACGGTGACAACGGCAATACCGGGCCTGTCTTCCCCCCCCAGGACAATCAGAACGGTGACGACGGTATGAGCGGACCATTCTATCCCGGTCAGGGCGGCGAGGACGGTTTTGATGGCCTGGATGGTTTTGACCTGAATGGTTTTGACCTGAATGGTTTTGACCAGAACGGTTTTGAACAGAACGGTTTTGAACAGAACGGTTTTGACCAGTACGGTTTTGACGCCCAGAACAGCCAGGAAGACTTTCTCGGTGCTGGTGTCTTCCCTGGGCAGGACAGCCAGAATGGCCAGGATGGCTTTTACGGGCAAGACAACTTTATCGGAAACAAATAAATTTGACAGACGCAACGAGTTTCTCGCGTCTGATGGTCCTTTTAAGGATAACTGTTGATAGTCTCTGGCTTGTTACGACTTTTCTCATCGAGCTTATACATATGAAGATTCTTTTTCAAAACTTTTACATGTACTTATAGCAAGCAAACAAGAAAAATAAAATAGCACTATTTCTTGCCAACATATTCATAAGGTGCATACAAAATAGATTGGCCAGCTAAGCGAATCGGCCAACAATTCGTCATGATACTAGCTGGTTGCCAAATTACACAATACCTCAATCATGAAGGCAGTCTTTTTCAACCCTCAACTCTGCAACAGAGGCTTGCGCTCCCTCTTTACCGAGCTCCATATGTAGAGAAATGGGCCCAGCACCAGCCACGCCGCCAGAACGTCACCGACGAGGTGGATGCGGTCGCCTCCGTTGACCACGGCCATGAGCGTCATGAGGCCAATGTGCGCGACGTTGGCGCACGCTGTAAAGTCGAGAAACAGCGCGTGCCGTAGCGGATCCGCCGACGCGCGCACAAGAAAGACGCCCCAGACAACGTAGATGATGGCAATCATCTCCTCGTACTGCTCGGCGCCGCCGGGGCCCCAGCGCAGCAGCGACTCCAGCACCGGCGGCACCGGCACGCGTAGCGGGACCAGCAGAAGGATGGGTAAGAAGAAGACGAGCATGCTGCTGCCAAACAGGATGGTGACGGACTTGAGCCACGGCTCGAGGGAGTCGCGCGTGGCGGCGCGCTTGAGCGGCGCAAAGTCGGAGATGCGAGACGACATGGTTGCGGTGGCGCGGTTCTGCTTACGGCTTCTGTAATCGAATTTGAAATGGTATTTTGACTGGCTATTAAGACGAGTTACTGCAAGGCGAATTGTCGTAGTCTTAACCATTTAATAATTATTGCTGCAATCTCTTAGTTTCGCCCTCGGCCCGCGGTCGCGGAGTGATTACAATACTGTCCCGCATGTCCATCACTGCCGCCCTGCGCTTTCGTTATGGTGGTTGCCTGAGACGAAAAAGTGACGGCCAAATCCAGTGAGATGGACGTTATTTGAGGCATTCGAAATTCCGACGGTACTAGAATGCTTGGCGACGTGGTCTTCCGGCCAAGCTCGGCCAGCGGAGAATGCGGAGAATGCGGACAAGAGATGCAAAGGCGATGACGCACTGCAATCTGAATTCAATATTCTAGTTAACTAGATGACTGATCAGAATGGTGAATAGCAGCGGGAGGAACTACCAGGTGTTCTGATTTGTCTCACGTAATTCCCCACGCTGCCTTTAATCCGTATTGACATTCTAAACACACCTTGCCAAGATTTGGCATAAAGCCACACTATTTGCACGAGTGTCCAAGATATGCAATTTCGGGATATGCTGCACAAGTTCTTTCATTTGCAACCATGCACCAACTATTTCCAGGTGCTGGATGTCTGCGTTCCGGCTCTCTTGCCTGCCTGATATATCTCACTAAGTGAATTGTATTGAGCCTTTACGCGCTCAATCTCAGCCAGCCAATGTTGCTTCTCAGCCTCGGTCGCCAGACCGTCTACCAAGTCCCGAAAAGACTGCCCTTTGAAGAATTTATTTTCCCGATTATAGAGCGGACGTCTCGCAACCAGCTCCTCTGATTCCGTGCCTGGGACACGAAAGACTTGCTGCAAAATGTCAATGTCGTATGGAATGGCAAACAAGTCCCTGCTGTCCTGATAGGTGAACAGGTAGTAAAACTCGCAAAACCCCGACCACGCAATGCCGCTGAGGCACAGGCTGCAGGGCTCGTGCGTGGCCAGGAAGATGCAGTCCGTCTGCGGGTCGGGGCGGTCGGCCGAGTCGGGAAAGTCTTTGGTGAAGAATTCCTGGATGCAGTTGATTTCACCGTGGAGGAGCGGTGACAGCTGCTCATTGTTCGTCGCGACGGTAAGCCGCTTCAGGTCGTGTCGGGACAGGATAGCGGCCCCAAACAGCTTGGAGCCCGACGCAACGCCTTGGCGTGTCTTTGGGATAATTTCATTTTCAATAGTGAAAAGAAGTGCGCGTAGAATGTCCTGAGAGTTGGGGGACATGATGTATAATTTTCCTGCATTAATTTCCAATCAGTACGGATTACCGAGTATAGAGTTGGCCATAGGTGAACTGGCTCTTATCATGACCTGTAAGACGGCGAGCACCGCAGAGGCGTTGTATATCAACGGCGGCTTCCGGCTGCCACGTAATCTCGATGGCTGGCGAGAAAAAGCCAAAGTTGATCAGAATCAAACTGATTTAAACTAGTCAATGTGCAGAAGCATGTTATCCAAGAAAAACACCAGGAAAGTACATGGGGTAAGTCTCAGGTCATCGGATCAAGTCGTAAAGAGGAGACAGCGGCAGGCGGAGCGCCGTGAGAAGGCACGCAGAGGACGGCAACAGAAAAAAGCCGCAAGGAGGGCCGTTGCTTAGTCGTGATTGAGCGTCATCTGTTTGTGTTATTTGTAGCTATTTCGAGAACTACTGTACAGTAAACATATGCGATACTGTTGGTCCCGTCAGGGATAATACGTACGTATCACAGGTCGATTTAGTTAGTGTTAATTCTTACTTTTTATTCTCGTTTACAGGCTCCTGCCTGTAGTAAATTATCTAAGTATAAAAGTAGGTCTAATATAGATTTAGGCTAATTAGAGGCCTATATTTATTATTATAGCTAATAGCTATAATACTTATAACTTTTTTCTTTTAAAGGCTAAATAGCCTTAAAATTAATAAAATACTAAGAATATTTTAAAATATATATATTATAGCTAATTTTAGGCTTTATAAGTTTATAATACCTTCTTAACTAATCCCTTTATTATAAGATTAAAGCTATATAAGATTTAACCTTATTATCTTAAGATATTAAAGGCTATTAATAAATATAAAACTATATAAGGTTTTACTTATTTAGTATAATAAAAAATAATATTTTAGCTTAAATTAAATTATAAATAATTAATTTAGTTTAATTCTTTTAAATTTATAATAAAAATATAATTTCTTTAATATATATATAACTAGTATATATTTTTTTTATTTTAAGTTATTTTTTATAATAAATATTATTATATAAAGCTTTTTATCTTTTTTAATTTAATAAAAATAATTATTATATAATATAAAGTAATTTTTTTAAATTATAGACTATATAAGTAATCTTTAGGATTATAGACTATAAGATTTATAAGAATATAAAGAAAAGAAGTAATTTTCTAGATTATAGACTATAAGATTTACTAAAAAATAAAAAGAAGTAATTTTTAAGATTATAAACTATATAACTATTATTTTATTTTTAATCTACTTATCTTTATATTTAAATATTAATTTTATTCTTATTAATAAGGTTCTTTAAAGCTATATTTAGTAATACCTTTATTATAGTATTAACTAGATTCTTTATATTATTAATTTATTATATTTTATATATTTCTTTTTACTTATATAATTAATAAAGTATTATTATATTAATTATTAACTTTTTTTTATAGTACTTAACTTAATTAAGTATTTATATAATAAAAAAAATCTATTAATAAGATTATTAAAATCTTTAATAAACTAAGCCTCTTAGTTATTATAATTAAGGTTAAATTAAAGGTATAAGTAATATTTATACCTTATACTATATTATATAATTTACTTACTAAAGTACTTTAAGTTACCCTTTTTAACTTAGTTAAGTTATATATTATAATATTACCTTTTATATAGCTTTAACTATTATTCTTTTTTTATTACTTAAGATAATAATATATCTTAGCTAAGAACTTAAATTTTTATTATTAATAAAAGAATTATTAATAAAGATAAAGAACTTTACCTTTTTAAGGTTAAGAGGGATATATTATAGCCCTTAATTTATATTATTTAGTTATTATTATAAATATTAGTAAAGCTATTTAAAATTATTATTATCTAGTTCCTTTTATTAGGTAATAACTAATAGATTATAAGTAGCTTTAGGCTAGTAAATACTTAATAAATAAGTATTATAAGTATATTACTTTATATATTCTTACTTTATCTCTAATAACCTAAGTTTATTAGCCTAGCTTTTCTATATAATTATAATATAGTTATTAGAGCTTAGTTAAATTTAATATTTATTAAAGATTAATAGATTTAATATATTTAAGAATTCCTTTAGTTTTACTATAAATCTTATAACCTTAAGCTTTTTATTTTTATATTTAGTAAAAGCCTTAGTTATAAGGCTAATTATATTATTTATTTATATATTAATTATAGTAAATTCTTTATTAGAAGATATTATTAAATAAGGATTAAAAGTTAAATTAATTATACCTAATTCTTTATAATAATATTTTAAATATATTATATACTAGTATATTTTTACTTCTAGAATTCTATATAAAGGCCTAATTACCCTTATAATTATACCTTTTAGATATTTATTATAAAGCTATTAAAGAAGTATAGCTAAAATTACCCTTTTAAGAAGAGTATTTAATTATATATATACCTAAGTAATATCCCTTATTTATAAAATAACCCCTAATAATATTAAAAATAAAGCTAATATAATAATTAGCCTTAGGCTATTTCTTTAAATTATTAGTAATTCTATTAATATAATAAATTTACTTTAATTATTATAACTATATATAATAAGATAAGACTTTTTATAAGGCTTATTTATATCTTTATCCTTAATCTTATATATTATATATACCTTAAAGAGTTAATAAAAGTTATACTTTTCTTTATTATATTACTTAAACTAGAATATATTCTTATTATATAGATTATTAACTTTAACTATTATATTACTACTAGTATAACTATTATTATTTCCCTTAATAGATATATACTATATATATAACTATAAAAGTTACCTATAGATTAAGATAGCTAAAGAGTATTAATTAATATATTACTACTATCTATAGTCTTACTAGTTATAATATATATAGCCTAATAATCTTATTAACTACTAATATAATTTTAAATAAAAAGCTTATTAATACTAATAAGTTATTAGTTTATACTATTATATTAAATATTAAATCTAAATAACTAATAAGTTTAATAAATAATAGTAATTATTTTAAATAAATTATATAATTATTAAGATTAAATTATTAATTTAATTTTTAAGTATATAACTAGACTTAAAAATATTTAAATAAGTTATAAATATATTAAATTTATTAAGAGAAAGATAATTATTTAAATTTTTAAAAAATTATATTAAAAAACTTTTTTAAGAAAAAAGAATTTTTAAAACTTATTATAACTTATATAAATTTTTATAAATTTATTAAATTTTATAAATTTATTTAGTAAAATAAAGAATTACCTCTTAACTAAGTAATTTTTAATAATATAAAAACTTTTAAAAAACTATTATTACTAATAAAAAGAATTACTAATAATAAAAATAAAATTAGCTTATTAGAAAATAAGCTAAATAATTTTTATATATAATTAATATAAAATTAAGTTATTTTTAAGAATATTAGAATTATTTAAAAATAAGTATAAAATTATATTTAAATAATAAAAAAGGGTATAATAAAAATCTTAATAAAACTAAAAAAAGGAAAAGTACTAATAATAAAAGAAGAAGAGTATAAAGTATTATTATATTTCTTAAAAAAATTAAATTTAAAAATAATTTTATTAGGCTTATTAATAAGCTTAACTTTAATATTTATATCCTTTTTACTTAAGAAGGAAATAGTTTTAATAATATTAAACTTATAAATAATAATAAGGGAAATAAGTATATTAAAATCTTAAGAAAAATAAAGAATCTCTTTTATAGAGGATAAAATTACTAAAACTATTAATTAACTATTTACTAAAATCTTAAAATAAATAAATAAAAGTAGTTAAATAGTAAAAATACTATTAAAGTAAAATACTAAGAGTATAGAGGCTTTTAATAAAATAATAAGCTAATTAAATATTATATTAAAATAACTATAAAATATAATAATAGAAGTACTATTAGAGTAAAATATTAAAAGTATAAAGGCTTTTAATAAAATAATAGACTAGTTAAATATTATATTAAAATAACTATAAAATATAATAATAAATATAATAATAAAAGTATTTATTAAAGTAATAAGTAACTTAAATAATAAAAGAAAAGGAATTATTATAATAAATAGTATTTTAGATAATATTAAAAGAAATAACTTAATTATAAAGAGACTTTTACTAATACTAGTTCTAAATACTAAATACTTTACTTTATATATTATAATAAATATTCTAATAATTAAATAATTTTAGCTATAGGCTTTAGATAATAAATATATAAAAGGATTTAATAATTATATAAAAAAATATATTATTATCTAGGAACTTAATACTTAAATATAAATAGTAAAAACTAGTTTTAATAATAATATATTTAATATTTAAGTACTTAGAACCTTTTTATAATAATTACTTAAAGGGGATATAAAGCTATAGTATAAAATATAGCTAATAAAAAAAAAAAAAAAGAGACTATTAGTAAAATAAAAATACCTT
>JAAHCF010000906.1:0-12469 GCA_038367545.1 Beauveria asiatica | reverse complement strand
AAGAAAAAAAAAAAAAAAAAAAAAAAAAAGGGACAAAAACTGTATCTGAAATGGCATGGGACACAAAGCTCATGCACTGCTACATGCACGCAGCACAGTGCATTATCCGAGCACATACTCCTGCGACATGCAGATGCCGATTTACATGTTGCATTTCTAGAATGACAAAAAGACAAAGTATACGTACCATGTGCCGTCCGTCTACCTTTCTGATCCGTACCTACCGGAAATCACAAATTCCAAAAACCGCAAAACCCCCGTCGAACACAGGAACCCGACTGCCCGGGTCGCGGGTGCCCGCCCGCCCCGATGATGGCCCTCATGGATGTCCTGGTACAGATTAATCTGCCACAACATGCCCTTGGTAGTACTTGAATCGGGTTGACCGATATAGATGCACACACATCTTGACATCCTTTTTCAAATCTGTTTAACCTTTCTTTTTTAATATATAATGTCTCGCCTAGCCGCTCGAAAACAAGCAATATACCGACAATCCCCCCCCGCCCCCCGCGCCCGCTCTCCTCGGTATTTTGCCATTCCATCACCCCATATCCTTGTCTGGAAGCCTTCTAGAAACCGCACTAACAGACTAACAGAGGGTCCGTGACCCCAACTAAACAATTGGGCAAAAATGGGCAATATGTTTTGGATTCTAGCAAGTAAATAGCTGCCAGGGTCACAGCCCAATGACTAGGGTTGATTAGTAGCGAAAAGGCCTTGTATCAATCTGCATCAATGTTGTATGAAATAGTGAGGATATATGAACTCTTTTATAGCTATACTATCTTGTGGTATCGGGAATCTACAAACAACTCTTCTATATTGTTGCATTCCTACGTAACTACGGATTAGTGAGTGCCTTTTCCGACCCAGGGCTATTAACTAGCGCCAGGGCCATTAGCGTCAAGAATGGGGGAGTACTTTCGCTCGGCGCTGTTACCTCCTTGACCGTCTTCATCTCGACCCGTTGTCTTTCCTGGAAAATCCATGCCAAACAAGACGCTATAATTGATCAGTTCCTTCTCGAGCTAATATGAAAGAGGGACGGAAAATGGATACCCGCATTCGGCAGACGCGCACAGCTGCCATCTACTGGTGCCTTCTATCGCTTCTTTCAATCACACAGTCCAAGTTCCAGCCTCTTTGGCTCATCCTCCGACCACATCTTTCGTCATTGTCCTCTTCAAACTTCGCGCGCACCTGCAAACGATACGAAATCGTCACCATTAGCCCCCAAGATCAGCACTCGTTTCACCCGTCCAGCCGTCTACATAACCAAGTTGCCAGTTCTGTTCCAGTCAGCACTCCATTGCGCCCAACACCACAGAGCTTCTGCTATCGAAGTCACGCCACTGCTTGATAGTTAATGTGTGTGTATTCTATTTTTTCTTCTTCTTTTGGTTTCGCATCTTTGCGAAGCTGAAAAGAAGCGTCCCTTGTACCCTCCAGTATCCATGCTATAAATAAATGTTTTGCGTAGATAGAAATAAACGACCACTGCTGCTTCCGTCAGGAACCGGCTGACATGCCGATGCAGTCGTCTCGCATAATTCTCGTTTGCATCATAACGAGCCTCGATTAAAAACTCATCTCCTCTCTATCTACTCCGTCTTGGGATTCTCTACATGAATCTCCGTCACCTCATCCTCTCCGCTCTTCTCCCTTTCTCCCTCGACAATCGCCACCGCGTCTCCTCCTGCACCACCCATCACAATGTCTGCTGCGTGGATACCGTGCGCGTTGCTATCATCTTCCGACGACTCAAACTGGGCCACATCGCTGGCTGCGCCCGTAGACTGTTCGGTTTCGGCATCAAGGTCCCCAAAGCTCCACGTCTGTGCAAGAAGTGATTCGCCGCGGACTGTGCTCAACTTGCTGGACCCCGACTCAGCCTCTGTGCTTGCCCGTCTGCCCCCCAGTGTGCGACCTCCGTACGCCAGCAGCTCTTCGTCTGCCTGGCCGCTGGTGTCGTCATCACCTCCGCTTTCCTCTTCCATCGTGTCCTTTTCGTACTTGTCCAAAATGGCTGCGAATCTAGGCCCACCCAGGTGGCCAGCCGCACGACGCTTGTAAAAGAGCAGATACGCGGCGCTGGTAATAACAGACTGTGTATTCGACACAACGCTGACGGAAGAGTCATTGTAGTTGTACCACTTGCCGTCCACAAAGTTTTTGGCGTATGCTGTGTAATGACCGCCACCAAGTCCACCGTAATGGTTATCAACGGCGATCAAGTCGTACACTTCCGACTTGCCATCTTCCTGCTCAACGACGCGAGCCGTCAAATCGAGCTCCTCAATCGGAAAGTCAACAAGCACATCCAGCTTATCTCGTCGCCACCCACTGCTGCTAAATCGCTTCAGGTGAGTAACGAGGTAGTTTGGTGTCTTCCACAGATCAAATTTTTTACTAGCGCGCCGATGTTCTTTGCAGCGTGGGCAGTACCACATGTCATGCTCCGAAAGAATCTCGGCACGCTCAAATTCGTCCAAGCATTCGTCCAGAGTGATACCCTTCGACTTGCGGTTTTGACGGCGGCGCTGGTTGGCCTTGATGACGGGATCCTGGAGCGTTTCCAGGCTGAGAAAGGTTCGAGTGCCGTCAGCCAGATTTCCTCTCCCGTTTCCACCAAACACCATTTCCCAAGCGTCGTCGTTCCAATCAACCGCGATACCCTCGTGCAAGCGGATAAGTGGCCCTCCATCGGCAACGGTCGGGGGCATTGGCTGGGGGTTCACCTGCGGAAGACCATTCGCCTTACCGGTTCGAATCTGCTTGTCTCGTCGCTTGCTGCCGCGTTTGCCCGAGAATTTGGAACCCTTGAACTTCTTTCGGCCGCCATATCTCGAATTGCGGCCGCTACGGTCAAAGCGACGAGGAACATCTTCCTCGCTCGACTCTTCGGCCATACGGGTCCGAATTGACCCTTCCCTGGCTTCTTCTTCTTCGTGGCTACTTGCGTCTTTTTCCTCTTCGTTTTCATTCTCATCATCATTATCGTTCTCAGAGCCGTCAGCGTTTGAACTCTCGGGGGTAGTGCTTTCCTCCTTGTCTGATGTTTGTGGTATGCGGTCTGCGAGACTAGGTAGTGTTCTGTTATTATCAGTAGATTGCCAACCTGTGGGAATGGCGCCATCACTGGGACTGGCGAAATATTTCAGCTCGAACAGGTTCTGCAGTGAAGGGCTGAGTCGTGTCGAGGCATCCATGAATTTGGGTCGCGTTTTATTGAAATGCTTGAGTAGGGTTGGCTGCCCTGCCGGCACAGCGCCAGCGTTCTTCATTGTGACATCAACCATGTCGTCTTCGCCCTCGACCGACTTTGCAGCCACCTTGCCCTCGCCAGAAGAATCGGCGTCTGACGTGGCCACCATGTCCGTGTCAGCGCCATCGACTTCGTCATTGTTGGTCAGTTTGCTCCATGTGGAAAATGTAGCGATCTTTCCAAGAATTTTGCGTTGAATAACATCATAGCTAGATGCCTCCTCCCTGGTCACAGAGATGAAGTGAGGCGGCGAGATGCCTTCTGGACGACCATAACTGCTGGGCCGACGATGTATAACGGTGACAACCAACCTCTCCGTGAGGGTATCCTCAGCATCTTCAGGTTGCGAATCAATGTCCAACAGTGAGCGATATTTCTGCGGATGGGCCTTCAAAGGCCAATTGGTGGGCACGAACTCTAGCTCGTGGAACGTGGGCACGTCGGACTGTGTGATCTCCTCAGAGACGTCGTGGTTATTATCGTAAATCTTGAAGAACCTATCCTTGAACTCTTCTGCACCAATCATTCGCTCAACCGGTACGCCGGTGCGGATGGAAAGATACGCCTTCAACGCTTCGATGGAGCTATGCTTAGGCAGCTCGACGGCGATATTGACGGGCACATCGTTTAAAGGGAAGAACTTGACAGTCGTGCTCCACACTGTCTCTAACGGAAGAGGAAGCGGCAAGGTGTTGAAAGGATCAAACGTGATGCTGATCTTGTCACACTCGGGACACTTGAGCGTCGATTTGTACATTCCGGTAAACAGGTCGGCAATGACCGAATCGTCTCTTTGTCTTGTGATATCCCAGACCTTGGCAGCCAGTTCGCGAATCGCTTCAGGGTCGTTTATCATCTCGTCGGTAGAATCAGGCTTTTCGATATAAGGCTTGTTCCCGACCCGACTCAGATCCTCCTGAAGAGCATCCAGCAAGAACCCAAGGAATTCTTGCGAGTCTTGCTGGCCCCAACCAGAGAAGGTGCTTCGGCACCTGCCGACAGTGCTCTTGAAGTCTCGTGGACTAACAGAGCCACGGCCTTCTCGGTAAATGTCGTGTAGGAGACCACCATAGGCCATGGCCATTTTACCATTGTAACCCAATAGGTTGGTCTTGTTAATCTCGTCCAAATACGCGTCAGTGATGAAGAATTTGGTCAATTCTTCGACACTCCGAAAACACTGCAGCGCCGAATTCATGTAGCAAGTGTTGCCCAGGTTCTGCAGACCAACAACGCCAACACTACGGCCAAGCTTCTTCTTCCTGCCTGCCCGACCTCTGGTCATGATGCCCTCTGGACCCGGGCTACTTCTAGCACTGTTCGGTTTCGACGACAGTGCAGAGCGATTAGGCACGCCCTTCTGGAACTTTGTCTGCTGGCCCTTGTATGTGCTCACTGACAACTTATTGTCAATCAATTCGTCCAATACCAACGTCGCATCTGTGACCAGGTTCCTCATATGTAGTTGAACAGTACTGTTGTATTTGCCGTCTGTCTGATCTCGTATCTGGGATAACTGCTCCCGGTAGTTACGAGACTCTGCAAAAGTGGGCAAGTCAATCAGCAAGTCTGGCCAGGAACCATCGGAATTGTACGTTTCGCGACCGGGAGAATCTGGCGGTGTCAAGGCCGATCCCATTTCCTGAGTAGCTGGGATAGCGGTAGGAGCAGGGTGCCGGACTTGATGAAGAAGAACCTTGCGGTCAAGGGGAATGCCAGCCCAGGTTTTGATATCTTTCAAAAATGCCTGGAGATTTGCACCGCGACTTCTGGGGGCGACAATTGCGGGAGGGTTATTTGCCTTGAGAGCTTGCTCGATGGGCAATGGGCTGAGCTCAGACCAGAGGCGGTGAACGCGGAAAATGGGGGGGTGAAACTCGTAAAGAATGTTGTCCTCTGGGCCATCAGCCGAGTTTATAGCAGAGCGAAGAATGGGCTCTTGTCCTTCCGCGAGGCCATACCACTCCACGACGAGTTTCCAGGCATCCTCTGGAAAGAGAACAAAATTTTCCTGGTCGGCACCGGGTTTAAGGCGGGTAAAAGAAGCCCCTGAAGGGTCCTTGATGACTTGGTCAATGATATCCGAGTTGTCGACTGGGCCAAGCTTCATATTCTCGTGCTCCGTCTTGGTCTTGTTCGGTCCTTGCAGCGAGCGGGCTTGATCGACCCATGCTCTAGAGACAAGATAGGCCTTGTTGCCTTCTTGAATGGGTGCATCCTCAAAAGCTTTGAGGAGTGTCTCAATGATTTTTACCTGCTCAGCAAGAGGAGGAAGGTCTTTTTGCAATTGAGATTAGCCAAAATCTACTGCACTCGGGTCACGCCACACAGTGTGGTTTGAAAGCTTACTCTGTGCTGGGCCATCAGCACCGTCTTGGGGGTCGACGCTCATGGCCCGCGGGGCATCCGTCAAGTCAGCCGCGGCGGCGGATTGCGAAGCATCCATGCTAACGTCTTCGCCATTGCGGGAGGCGGCGGTGTCGTTTTCGTGATCCATGCTGGAGGCACGACGCTTGAGCGGGGAGGAGGAGCGGTGGGGCAACTCAGCGTCACCATTCATGATAGCCCTTCTGGACACTCGAAAGGGGGGCTGGCTTCTGGGCAGCGAGGGTACCCGCGCAGAACCAGCCTCGTCAATCGCCCGTTCGCTGTCGAGGGACAGGTCAGCATAGGCCGACGCACAGGTGGACGAGGCAGCCGAGGAGGCGTACTCGAGGAGCGACGTCGGAGCACGGCCGTTGTTGTTGGTAGCGCCGCCGTTGTTGGTGCTGCTGTTGGTGACGGGGGCGACAACGGGCAGGAGGCGGGCAGGGAGGCTCGAGGCCGGCTGTAGCGAGTCAGATCGCAGGTAGACGGGGCTACTCCCGCGGTGGACGCTCCGGTCGTCGTCTATCGACGTGGCGGTGGTGAAGGAGTAGGCGATGTCGTGGTGGTGCTCGTCGGCAGGCTCGCAGGAGGGTAGGGCGGTGTCGGGCGAGGGCGAGCAGTCGGGCTGCTGCGGCCGGGTTGAGGACGGTCTGGCGGCGAGCTTTCTCTTCTTTGAGGAAGACGTTTTGAAGGTGAGCTGCGAGATGGGCAGCTCGGGCAATAAACAAGTGGCAGCGGTGTTGCGGTGACGACGGTGGTGATGCAGTGTGCAGGAACGAGGCAACAAGCGTACATGAGGAAGAGCCTAGTGTCGTGACGTAGGTTTTCTTCCAAGTTTTGCTCCAAAACCCCGAAAACGATGATGACCCTCTTCTTGATTATTGTGAATTTTTTTTTCTGCCAAAGAAAAAGAGAGAACTCTGACAAGGGCTTCAAATATCGGGGCCAGTGGAGGGAGACGAAGCACTCGGAGTGGGTCTTATAAAGGGCTCCTGGGAAAGGCTGTGGCGGGGAGGCTGCCAGGGGGACACCTGCACTTACTTATTCACCATAATACTTGAATAAATTAGGGAGGACGGAAAGAGCTGGCCCGCGAGAGCTTCCTAGTAACAGGTATCATCTCTCCATCATGGATAGTGTTTCTTTTCCCCTTCTTTGTCCATTCTTTGAATAGCGACTTTTGAATCACAAGCTGGGCCGTAGCCGATTGGTCCCGTAGCCGATTGGTAGCATCCTGTATTGCAATCTGAATAGGCGCTGGCTTGAAATTACCCGGTGCCACGGAATGTGTCATGATAGACAAGCTGTCCCGTCTCTGGCGGCATGCGAAACACCATTTCCCTGTCTCTTGACCCGTACTATCCATGTATGTACTCATCTATTGAACTACGCTGCTTGGCACGCTGCGCATCTAGCCTCATCGTAGGAGAGGGGAGGGGGGGGGCGCCGGCCATTAAATACCTGCTGGCATTAATTAGTTACAGGTGGTGTCATCCACCAAGACCCTCACCAGGAACGGCGCATCGTTTCAGCGTCGATCCTCATCTACAAAACCATGTCCAGGTTGTATTAATGCTATATCGAGACGTCAAGTGCCCATCTCGATCCTACGTCAGCACTCTGAAGAAGCCCAGTTGCCCAGCACGATCATTGACAGAGCCACCGGTGGGCCAGCAGAGGCAGTAATACAGATACCCTGCCTATAATCATAATCACAACCTAAATAGGTAGCTACAACTTACAAGTTGCAAGTACCTACTAACCTTGCTCTTTTGAGTTTATCCCCGCCACTGCTGACAAACAAATGCCCCATCAAAGACGCCATTGTCACCTGCGGCTCACATCGCAACAAGTCTCTCACTGCAACAATTGCCAAAAATGCATCAATTCATCATGTCTACATACATAGTACCGACAAAGTTACAAAGAATTCCTCATTCATTCCCTTCCATAATGCCCGTGTGGAAATTCGTAATCATCAGTTCTATACGTGATCGTATCAATATGGCCGCCGCCCCACCACGATGCTTCCCCTTCTAGACGCGTCCTGTCTGTGACGTCTTTCGCTTCTCCCTCATCACCGTCATAGTTTCGAGTCAATGTCCTCGAATTCGCTTAGCTGCTTCACCGGGCGCGCGCCCGAGCTTGCCAGCAGGCCCGACTTGTACAAACGAACATCCTTAATCTCTTCTGCAGTATCGACGGCGCACTCTCTGCCATTCGCCACCGCCTCGGCATCGTCCGCGGGGTGCGCCTTCTGCACCAGGCCGAGCTCTTTGATCGACGCAATGATGCTATCCAAGTCTGCATCGGACGGGTTGTGCTTGGCTTGCAAATGCGCCTTGACTAGATCTAGGCTCTTGCGGTGCTCCTCTGGCACATCCGCAAAGCCGGCTTGGTTGAGTGCATCCACAACCTTGTTGTCACGCTCAACAGCGCCCCGTGCGTGTAAGTGTACCGAGATGCGGGCACGACTTGTCGAAGAAGGGTGAAGGTGCTTGTTGTAAAAGTCAATCATTTCTGCCTTGGTGACGAGCTTTACCTCTGCGGCGTCTAATTGAGCTGTGCGTATTTGATTAGCCAAGGTTCCATGCATGGCAACATTCAGGAACACTTACATTGCTCAAAATCGTAGTACTCTTTCGAGATTTGACTCCAGTGCCGAGCCGACTCCTGGTCCAGATTTCGGAGTTTCTCCAGCCTCTTGTTGATCAAACTCCTCTTGTGGCTCTCAAAGTCGGAGTCGGGCATCGTATCCAAAATCAGACCGAACTGGATCAAAAAGGCCTCTACGCGACGGTCCAGATACTCCGGCTCTCTTTCTGATTGAATCAGAAAACGTAGCCCACAAGTCGTCGCAAAACTGCGCATGCCAGCAAACACGATATATCCGAGCTGCTCCTTGGTACGTAACTGATCGAAGGCAGGTTCGTGCATCAGTTGGTCAGCGAGCAACACTCTTGCCCGAGTCCTGCGATCAGCACGGTCCCCAATGGAGAAGGTAGTCTCGATACAGTGGTTGACATTGGCCGGGTCTTTCAACGTCTTGTTGTAGACGAGATTGGAGCCAGGCGGAATGATAAGTGATCGAATGATGGGCCACTGGTTGGGTGGCAGTATTCTTGATCTGAAACAAGACGCCAAAAGATCAGTTGCTTTATTGGCATCCCCTCGATACATGTTGCCATGAACATAAACCTCAATGTACATTTGAGCAAGCATCTGCCGCTGGAAGCTACGCACGTCATCAATGGTGATGTCCGGGAGTTCGGCAGCTAGCTCTTCAACGACGTAGTCACTCTCGGCGTGAAGCCAAGTCATATAATCACCTACTTGCTGGTAGGATGATAGGAGTTGCCAATTGTCGTAACCGCGGATTAGCCGCTCCTTTACGATGTCAAAGCGATCCGCCTTGATCTCAATGTCTCGCATTGTTACCGCAGCCTGCTCCAGCAACACAGGAAGCTTATCATTATAACCCGAGACATCGAGGAACAGCCCACGCGAATCGAGGGATACATTGTACTGCAATCCCGCGAGCTCAGCATCGTAAGAGTACTCTTCCAACGCGTCACGGACCAGCTCTGCAAACAGTCGAGCTTTGACGCTATTCTCGGCCGTGGCGTGTATAATGGGGTTCTTCAGGCTGACAATGACACTGGCCTTGGGCACCCAGAAGGTGTCATCTTTTTTCCACCAGGTTCGGGCCAGCTGGTCATTGCGCAAAAGTCGGGGTGAGGTAGCCGGTTCTGCCACTTCCTTCTTTTCCACTTCAAGCTTATTAGGTATGAACTGGTTTTTGTGTGGCAGGTGAAGGGCCGATAGTCTTTCGGCCGCCGAAACCGAGGCGGCCTTGGTCAGCTCGGCCATGAGGTCATCGGGTATCCTGCTAGAGGTATATTCTGTGCCGTACCACTTCTCCTTCTCGTCCCATTTACCCGGGAATTTGCGAGAAACGACATTCATGCGTAGAGTTTCGGGGCGGAGCAGCTCCAGGCATTTCGAAATTAATGTCGCGTCAAAGCGCCGTAAACGGCTGTGGCCGCTCAGCAACCATTCACGGGGTAGAGGTTTTTGCATGACGGAGCTGATTTTGCTTGTGAAGCGACTGGCGGGTGTCTTTTGTCTGAATTTGAAGTCGACATCGGCCATACCTTTTTGTTCTTGGAATATCCACTCTTGCGGCGGTGACTGACGCAGCAACGACACGTATTGGAAGAATATCTTGGCGATTTCGGGATAATTTTTGAGACCCT
Source organism: Beauveria asiatica (assembly GCA_038367545.1). Lineage (NCBI taxonomy): Eukaryota > Fungi > Ascomycota > Sordariomycetes > Hypocreales > Cordycipitaceae > Beauveria > Beauveria asiatica. The sequence goes on along the minus strand of JAAHCF010000906.1, from coordinate 2,578 downwards.
GTGAGAAAGTAAGCAGCTGATTTTTTTTTCAAAACAGCCAAAGTCAGCTGCAAATCATATATACCTCTTCAGTTAGTCTTATTTGAACATCAAAGATACCTGGTGTGCCGGGGCAGACGGAGTATGCGCCTGCTGACAGACCATTGGCCCAGCCTTTGCTCTTGATGTAGGACATGATGCTGCCGGGCCCTTCATGTCCGATGAGGTGTGAAATATATTTGCTCGGCTGTGATTCGTATAGTTCCTCCTCGTCAACAAATGGAAAGGCCAGATTCAGTTCCCTTGTGTCCATGACGGGCTTGGCAAACCACTGGATACCAACGTCGTTGGGTCTGAATGGGACCTCTTCAGTCCATCTGTTTTGAGGCAAGTGCTTGTTGACAATGGCGGAGAAGAGTTGAACAGACCATTTTTGCAAGACGTCGAGGGATTCGCGACCGAGGACAACGAGCTTCATGCGGTTGGCCGAGTAGTGCTTGGCGTGGAAGTCGATGAATTTATCGCGAACATTGATGCCCTGTGATTCGGGGATGGTTTTGAGAACCTCAAAGTTGCCGGTGGAGAAGTGGCAGTAGGGGTGCTTGGGATTTGAGAGCGACTTGTCCAGCTGTTGGAGACGCCAGGCATCGCTCTGCAGATTTTTCTTGTTCTCCGAGTCGACCGCTCTTAGCTCCCTGTCGAGAGTGCTTGAGAGGAATAGAGGCTCGATAAAGAATTGTGCAAAGCGGTCCAAAGCACCGAGAAGAGGCGAAGGATTTGATTCTGTGGGTTCTTCATCGTTGGCGGGTTTGGCGTCGACGTCGAAGTAGTAGTTTGTCGAGGTGCCTGCTGTGTAGGCGTTGGAGCTACCTCCGTTGGCAGAGAGATACTGGCCATACTCGTTTTCTACCGGAAACTTCTTGGTGCCCATGAAGAGGAGCTTGTATGCGAAATAATATTAGCACAAGATATTGGGAGAGTATTTGAGAGGGCCAATTGCTCATTAGGGCACTCACATGCTCGACGGCATGGGCCATGCCAGGCATGCCGTCTTCATCAGAGAAGCTACCGACATTGACGTCGAGTGCGGCGCTAGCCTTGTCGGTGTCTGGATCGTGGACGAGAAGGGCCTCGAGGCCGTTGTCGAGGCGAACGACGCGATACTGCCTATCGTCAAGCGATGGCTTCTCGAGACGGTCAGTCAAAACGGTAACCGAAGCGTGGCGGCCGAGAGCGGACGCCGGGTCCGGCACGGCTGAAGGGGCCATGGTGTGATGGCAGCAATGGACGAATCTATGGATGAATATTGATCGTGGACGCAGAGAGAGCAGGGGAAGAGGATGAAGCAGGCGGCGTACAGACAAGGCGGCGCTGCGGACCATTGATGGGCTGGTGATACGTCGAAAAACTGTCCCGCCGTGGGGGAATGGGATTTGTGACGACTTAATAAAGAGCGGTCCAGATTTGTTCGGGGTCTGCGAGGCGGCTGGTGGACAACAATGGACAGTGGAGTTCTCCGTACCTTGGGCTGTAGGCCACAGCCTGTAGCCTGTAGCGTAAATAGTAGCCTGTACCTACAAGAGTCCGTAGCCTGCTGAGCATTTACTGGCTGGCTGATCTGGGCGCTTTGGCTGGCCTGGTGGCTGCTGTGGATGGTCTGTGATGGCCTGTGAAGAACGGGTCGGCACCCAAAAACTGCCCATAAATCTACAAACACTTTAGTACCTAGTACCTTGCTTTATCAGTGACAATGAATAAGACGTGGTCCTGATAACTATCTATTTACAGTTTATCCTCCCGAGTCCTGCCCGGTCATGTTACACTTGTAGAGGGAAAGGGTTACGGCGGGTCAACAGCCAGTGGACCGCTGCATGATTTACCTTTTACTTATATTAACCGGTCTACTGGGGTACATGAAGGTTGGGGCCACACAGGGACAAACTCAGGTACCTGCCCAACTACCAGTAAATACATGTTACGTACCTAACTTGGGTACGGATACGTCCCGACGGCTGTTCAAGGAATCAAGGCTGCGGCGGCTAATAAATCTCGACACATGCCAAACGCATGACAACTCGGATTAACTACCGACTTCGTCCTCGTGTTCCTCACTCCCATAACATGGCCTCACTCGCGTGATTCGCCCCCCGTCACTGTCCTTTCCTCCTCTCTCACAGTCAGTCAGCATTCGTACCCCTACACCTTTTGCCTGGCCCGCCCCGATGCTGCAGAGTCTGCGTCTGTGTGGCAGATCCGTCTCCCACCGTAGTGGAGTCTATTCGCTCTGTATTGGCCTAGGTGACAATGGCGGTTGACCGTCCTCGACCGACGACAGGCTAGATCTGGCGCCCTTAGCAGGCCCGACCCTGTCTGCCGGGAACCCCCTTGCTTGGCCTGTTGTGCTGAAGTGCATGAGACGGCGCGTGCAGTTGTCAGTTGACGACCGATTCGCCTGCTAGTTACTGTTGATGCTGGCGCAGGAAGGGGGGGGCCCAAGGAATGCAACGCAAGCCTTGGCCGCCCGCCACCGGATGGCGCTGGCTGATTCCCCAGCTGACTGCGGCCACCCACCGTCACAACCGCTGCCAAATATTATGCA
>JAAHCF010000905.1:0-12513 GCA_038367545.1 Beauveria asiatica | reverse complement strand
TGAACCTTTCCCCTCGTCAGCCTGAGTGAGATGTAACTATAGGGCAGAATTTCTTCTCGCACTGTAAGCGTCGCCGTAATGATGTAACGAGAGAATAAAGAGGTGTCAAAGCAAGAGCAAAGGTGAGCGAATTACATGCAACAAGGAAAGATGAACAGCTTTGGTTTTTTTTGTACAAAAGGTAAAGCTAGTCAGGACCGGAAACAGACCATATAGGTCAGTGGTTGGCACGGTCGGCCCCGCCGCCGGCTCCGGCCTAGTACAATAAAAGTGGTGTGGCGCCGGGTGCGGTTGTGGGACGGCAAAGTGCGGAGGAGGGGCAGACCCGGGGTGTCTATCACACTATCAAGGTTCCGCATCTAGTTGTTATCTAGCTAGCATCGATATGATCAACAACGGGCCAGCTCACCCACAGTTGATGACCCTTCACTAAAAATGGTCCTTCAACTGACGTCTTTCAGGTCCCAAAGCGCAGTGTCGCACGGCGCTGTGTTGTGAAACAATGGGGTATAGGCGCTCTAAAAAGTGCGGCGCATCGCATTTTATGACCGTATAACTTGGAACTTTGCTGCATCAAAGACACAAAAAGTCGGCACCAATAGGGTCAAGCTCTTTACTCTAGGTGCCCTTGGGGGGGTTAAGTAGCTGCCTGTTGTGTTGCACAAATAGCAAGCCAGATAGTTCAGGCAGAATGATCAGGCTCTTTATCATGTATTTTGCTTCGTTTCGTTTTTTTCGTTTCTTCTTTTTTCCTTTTCTTTGTCTTCATTTCTACTTCATCTTACCCGAAACCTCAACGACGCTGCCCATCATGAGCAATGGCAGTCCTGGACTGCCTCTCTGAACCACCCTTCTTCGCACCCTCTTTGCAGCTTCCAGCGACTCTGCCCTCGCCCGAGGACATCGAATCATGCAACAAAGTCATCAAAGAAGGTCATGGACGACGCATCATCCAGATCGGCGAACATTTCATCGTCAAATACGGTACCCGAGTTTCCGTCATCGAGGGACAAAACCTTCTTTACGTGAAGAAGACCAAGGCTGTCCCGATACCCGAGGTTTATGCCCTCTACACAAAGCTGAACCCCGAGGGAAGAATGGTCACATACATCATCATGGAATATATCCGAGGCGAGACCCTCGAGACCGCCTGGCCGAAATTATCGCCTGATGAAAAGCATAATGTAGCCTTGGAGCTTCGCGGTTACTTCGATAAGCTTCGCAAAGTCCCTGTGCCTGGTTACTTTGGCTGTTTCGGCAATCCTCCTTGTAATGACTTAGTCGTTTCGACTCTGCCATGCGACGACGCTTCTCAGAATGCTCCACTCAGCCGCTCATCCAGAACCGAGTACGAGTTTAATCAAGGCCTAGTCAAGGTGTATCTCGACAATAACGGGACAGAGGAAAATGCCAGATTTTACGAGTGCATGCTCTCGGAAGTCTTGAAGGATCACAGACCTGTTTTGACACACGCCGACCTACAGAAGGATAACATCATCCTCAAGAAAGACAAGAGTCTGGTTGTGATTGATTGGGAGGCGGCGGGATGGTACCCGGAGTACTGGGAGTCTTTCGCCGCTAATCTTGCAGCTAAACTCGGTGACGACTTTTGGAACTACCTTATTGTGCTTGATGAGTACCCCACCGAGTGCGCGTGGTTGAGCCCTATGATACAAGAGCTTTGGTGAAGACAGCGGAGGTAACACCTGGTAGAAAAGAAGGAGGCCGGCACCTACGAGTTTTGTTCCTACAAACCCAATGCAGAGTGGTTCTATCATTCTTTTAACGTATTAATGAACAAGTATTTGAAGTGAAGTAGGCCTGCTTGACTGAACTCGGGACATGTGTTGAAGGCAGCCTTTTGGCTTAGTTGCGGGTTATCGCTGGGCGACTTTACTTCCCTCGTAGCTTCTTCAGATCCATCTCCAAGACCCCCTAATGTCCTTGCTGCCTCCGCAAGTCTTCTGCGACGCTCCAACCTCACCATCCAACATGAGCCAGCGCTACTCCTCCTCCGTAGTGTGCAAGATTCCTGCTACGACCAAAGCATCAACAGCCTCACGCGTCCACTCCTGGCAGCGCCGCAGAGGCTCTTGCGGGTATAGGCGTCTCGCGCCCTCAAACTGCTTCTTGGGCGGCGGGAGACCCGCGCAGACCTGCTCCACGCGGTGCAGGTCCTCGGGCGCGACCCAGCCGAGGAGCTCTCTTCTCAGAAACTCGGGCGATGTCTCTGGGCGGTGGTTGGTTTTCACTTGAAAGGTCATTCCGTTTTGAATGTTGCCGGTCGCTTGGAACACGGTGCCGGCGCCGTCTTGCTCGGTTTCGACGAAGATGGCGTAGTGGTCGCGCGGGGCGCCGAGGGAAATCGAAAGAAAAACCCGGTGCTGCATTACGAAAGTGTTGAGGGTGATTTGTCCTGGTTGAGTAGGTATTGCTTATTTCGTAGAGAGTCAGGCGAAGAATCTTGAGGAGCCAACCCGAGGGTCTAGGCATCCACCTACATGGGTGTGGGTGGCTTGAACAGACTCAGCCCTTTCCGCCTCGCCCTCTGTTCCCGTACTTTGCTTTTTCTCCCTCAAATTCCCCTTTTCGCAAGTATAATTCGCTTTTCCTGCCCTAGCAACGGTTTGACAATAGACCGTGTCACGAGCTGCACTTGGTTGTTGGGTCAAACGGCTGCCCTACCCTGTATATTATTGACGATCACCCCCCGTCAAGGTGCGCTTTGCAGTGGGCACAAGAAAACAACCTAAATCGGCAGAGAGAAACAAGCGCGCAAAGTGTCGGCTGGAGAAGAGAGCCTCTTTCAAACTGGCGCGTGGTGATTGCACGAATGCCGCATGTAGTGGTTGTAGGATGGGAGAATTGTGAAGCGCAAGCAATTGGAAGGCTCTGTCGATGGTCCCTTGATGCAGAGCCTGCCCAGACTTGTAAAGCAAAATAAGGCGGCGGTCATCGTCCACAAAACAACCGCCCCATGAGAAGTGGCTCACCGCTTCAGTGGTTCCATGGTCTAACGGTTATGACTGCGGATTCTGATTCCGCCAGCGAGGGTTCGACTCCCTCTGGAACCTATATTTTTGCCCCGTCGTCAAATGACATCTTAATTGACAGTCTCCCTTTCGAGAACGTTTTCACTGTGATTTTCTCCGAGTTTTTTTGTCTTTCGCCCTTTTCCTACGGTAGGTTCCTAACTAGGTACGTCCCGGGGCACCTTTTCCGCGGCAACTTCTGCACCATAGGCAAGGCCGCATGTAGTTGAACTACTTCTCCAACTGCACACAAGATCAATCACTAAATCGCGAGCTGTAGCCAGGGCCGCATACCTAGAAGCACATCCTTACGACGGTGGCTCGAATTGACAATATTGGCGGGATCCTAGCCTCGCCGTTTCAAGAGAAAAAGCTTTTTCTCGCCTCGAAACCACCTCAACGGTCCTCTTGCGGCTGTCGTGGCATGTTGGCCAGGCTTCGATTGACAAATCTGAGCCCTAAAGATGTTGTTGTACATGCTGTCACCGCGAAAAGCGACAGTCGAGTCCGACATGACATGACGGCTCATATTGAACACTAGTGCCATACTGTCCCTTCCTGATTTGGATCCCATGCCTTTGCTAATAGTCAATCTATTTGCAGTGACAGCGATGTAAAGTCGCCTTCTTGCATGTTGACACAAGCCTACTGCTGCTGCTACAGCCCGACTGCCTTGAAATAGCCCGCCGAAAAACTGACATTTGTTTTCGGCAACGCTCCGTTGCTCATCAGTGACGATTCAGCCAAGACCCTTGCGCCGCCTAGCGTTGGCTGTCCGAACATGCCAGACGTTGGCGGGGCGTCGATCGATCAAGATCTGATCAAAGAGCAGCCCCTGCATATAGGCTCTCAGCTACCACTCAGCTCTAGATTCTAGACGTCAAGCAGTGACACCATTGCGACATCATACGCTAACAAAGCCACCAAGATGGCACGATAGTAATCTCTTCGTCTTTCCCTAATACAGCCTTCACAGCACACCACAGGTCGTCCGACCGAGGAAAACTACAACATCCTCCTTCCGGCGTGGGATCCCGGTGCCGACCAACTCAGCCGCACATATCCACTCGCCGCCGATGTGTACGGCGCGGCGCACTCCAGCAAGCTACCGCTCGTGTTTGACAGTCTGGACTGGTAGCCGTTTGGTGTTGGCAATTGCTTGGCGGTGGCCGGGAAGGGCGCGCTGAGCAAAACGCTGGCGACGGCGTGATGTTGGGTGGAGATTTTTCCACTAGCTGTGAGGTGATGGCAAGGAAGATACGACAAGGCAAAGGACCTTGAATAAAGTTTCCTGCTAACTCGGTTGTATGCTTCTATGTAGCCATGATATCTCGGTGACCTGATTCATTTTATTATCTGTCATGTTCATAGAGTGGCTGACGCGTCGTTGCGCGGTCCCGAGCTTGAAAAGGAGGGGTATGTCTTCGTCGCATCGCATGTTCTTTATCAGATCGTTTCCCTGTGTGATGACATCACATCTCAGGCAAGGGAATAAACCTCGGTAAGGTATTTGTGAGGAGGTGACGATGGCCCTTGTGTCCATGAAGCAGCGCACGGCCAACTAGAAGCCGCTAATCTGAAAAGGGAAGCTCCTCTCACTGACTTTGAGCTTGAGTGATGAGTCAGCCGAGGGCAGAAAAAAAAAGGTCCCACCAAAAAAAGAGGCCCCAGCCAGTCATCGTGGCTTGTGGCTTCTCCTCTGAATGCTCCCTTCCTGCCGCCCACGCCCACTCGCCCACTCGCCCACTGTCTGCTACCCAAATCCATCCACCCCAAGTGTTGCACTACCCTGGCCCAGACGAGCGACACACCTGCAGCACCATCAACCGACAGACCAAGAAAGACCAAGACTGTACCTCGATTGATTACTCTCACCGCACATATTTTCTCTTGTGCGCCTGCACATTCTTATGTCCTCGGCTCGCATGGACACCTCACAGGCTACCGCCTGATTACCACCTCCCTCGCTCCTGTTTTAACCCGCCACTCGTTTCCCGCTTGGCCCCCGTTTTCACGACCATGGACTGCGACTCCGTGAATGTCGCCACGGGGCCTGCATCTGCCCCCATCGTCGATGACGCCCAACAACAGCTCGAGAGTTCGGATCCCTCCCAGCTCAACTTTCTGCACTCGCCACCGGATAGCAACAACGCAGTCAAGTCTGACGCGAGCGACTCCGAGCTCAGTGAACTCGAAGAGGAGCCCGCCCTCGATGGCGGGCCCCCCGGTCTGAGCGCTTCGGCCGAGCCGCCTGCCGCCGAGGATGATCAAGATGACATCGGAGACGTCTCACCGGATCATTGGTCCGGCACTGTGCCCGTCTTCAAGCCGACAATGGATCAATTCAAAGATTTTAAGAAATTTGTGCGTTTCCCCGCCCGCCTTGCCTGCGCTGCCCGCCGATCCCTTCTCCTTGGCTAACCCTGCGACGCGCGACAGATGAACAAGGTCGATAGCTATGGCATGACATCTGGCATCATCAAAATCATCCCACCCCAAGAATGGAAGGACGCCCAGCCAAAGCTCGATGAATTAGTCAAACGAATTCGCGTTCGCGAGCCGATCAAGCAGGACATCATGGGCTTTAATGGAACCTACAGACAAGTCAACATTCTTCACGGCCGATCATACAACCTCCCTCAGTGGCGACAACTCTGCGACCAAAGCGAGCACCAGCCGCCAGCGCGCCGAGGCGAACGACGAGCCAATACGGATAGACCGAAACCCCCAAGACCAAAGCCCTCTGCACCGAAACAACCCAAGACGTCGATGCCCAAGAAGCGCGGTCGCGGACGTCCACCAAAGAACAAGCCCAAGCACGATGAGGAAGCCGCAGAACCAGATAATCGGCCCATGACCCCCGTGTCTCCAAAGCCAGCGACGGATGAACTAAATGAAGAAAAGCCCGAGATTGTCAATTCAGTTGAAACCGATGCGCCAGACCCCGAAGCCGAACAAGAATCCGCGCCTGCGCCTAGCCGAATGGGTGGGCGTATGGGGGGTTCCAAGCCTGCCAAAGAAAAGACGCAGTCTGTTTCAGCCCGAAGAAAAAATGGTCGTTGCGAAGGATCTGTCGCCATTGACGAGGAAGCCTTCAAGAACTTTGACTACAAGATGGACATATCCGACTACACTGCCGAGCGATGTGAGGAGCTGGAGAGAGCATACTGGAAGACCCTGACGTATGCGGCTCCCCTGTATGGCGCCGACATGATGGGGACTTTGTTCGAGGACTCTGCCGACACCTGGAATCTCAACAAGCTGCCTAACCTTCTTGATGTCCTTGGCACCAAAATCCCTGGCGTCAACACGGCATACCTCTACCTAGGAATGTGGAAAGCCACATTCGCTTGGCATCTCGAGGATGTGGATCTATACAGCATCAACTACCTTCATTTCGGCGCACCAAAGCAGTGGTACAGCATCTCGCAAGCCGATGCCCCCAAATTTGAAAAGGCAATGAAAAGCATTTGGCCTGCTGACGCCAAGTCTTGTAGCCAATTCCTGCGCCACAAGGGTTACCTGATCTCCCCACAGCATCTCTTGTCACACTATGGCATTCGCGTAAACAAGTGCCTTTCTTATCCCGGAGAGTTTGTCGTCACATACCCTTACGGCTATCACTCTGGGTACAACCTGGGCTACAACTGTGCCGAGGCTGTCAACTTTGCTCTTGATTCATGGTTGCCGATGGGTAAAATTGCAAAGCGATGCGAGTGCTCGCAAGCGCAGGACAGCGTTTGGATCGATGTTTATGAAATTGAACGCAAGCTGCGCGGTGAGCCGACACCGGAATACTACGAAGAGACGGAAGACGACGAAGACGAAGACGATGAAGATATGTCGGGACTGCCTTCACCTCCGTCCAATGGTATCAAATTCAAGGACGGAAGGAAGCGCAAACACGGCGGAGACAAGGGGCAAAGGATCAAGATCAAAAAGGTCCGCTTGCGTCTCAAGTCTAGAGCCGACCCCCCGTGCTGTCTTTGTCCCAACGACTTTGTTGGCATGGATGTTTTGCCCACCAACGATGGCCGCAAGGCGCACCGGATGTGCGCCATGTTTATTCCCGAAACGTACATTGACACGGTGGAGGGACAGGATGTTGTGTGCAACGTCAACAATATTCATAGAGACAGGCTTGATCTCAAGTGCTTGTTCTGTCGCTCCAAGCGCGGCGCCTGCTTCCAATGCTCACAGAAGAAGTGCGCCCGAGCTTACCATGCGACTTGTGCCGCTGCCGCTGGTGTATTCATCGAGGAGCAGGATGTCCCAGTATATGGCCAAGATGGTGTAGAGTACAAGGAGCAAGCATTCGAGTTCAGCTGCCGCTTCCACCGCACCAGACGAGATAAAAAGCTCGACAGCCTGGCGCTGGAGGGCGACGAGCGCATTCATCGTGCGGCTGAAGCTGTCAAATGTACCGAAATTTGCCAGTTCCAGTACGCCAAGGGTGACATTTTTGCTGGACTGGTTATCGATAACCGCCGCGACGAGGAGACTTTCCTGGTCAGCATCGTTCCCAGTGGCGAGCGCATTGAAATTGAATGGAAATGGCTGCTCATACCTGACCCGTCCGATTATCACCTGCCCAAAGCGTCGCCAAACGCCCTACCACTGCCTGCGTCAGAGAAGGCGAGAAACAGACTCAATGCCAAGAGACAGGATGACGACAAGCCGCGCAAGGACGATGAATTTGCGGAAGGATACACATGGGCCGAGTTCAATTTGTATGACGAGGTGGTCAATAAAGATCAGGTCAAGGTCGACTTTGCCAAGCCAGATCAAATGTGGCATTATCTTGGCAAGTCCTCGACAGAAGCCAAGGCTCAATACACCGAGGATGTTGCCAAACAAAGACACAATCCAGGAGGGAATTTCCTGGATACCATCCCAAAACCACCAAAGCCTGTTGCAGCGCCGAAGTACAAGCAGTACCGCCAAGGCGCGCCGAGCGGGTACATGTACCAGCACTACAATGGAGGCTATATTCCACCGCTGAGTATCGGAAATACGGTCATAGGTAGACCATATACGCATCAGCAGTACGGACCTGCTCAGGCAGCCGGTGTGCACGCCTTACCGACCTCGCACAACGTGCCGGCGCACCATCAGCCAGCGCAAATGGGCTGGAACAACACGCAGTCAGAGGGACCCAGGTACAGTGTACACCCTTCCGTGTATCAGACGTATCAGTACTTCCAGGTCCACTACAACAGGGAACCGGCCCGATACCGCACGCCATATGCGACCTACGGCGGTTTCATCAACGGCTATGAAACCAATTATAGAGCCGTTTTGATGGCCAATGGTAACCAGGCTGATGCGATGAGGCGGTTGAGCTTCGCCGGATCCTCACCCCAGGCAGGCATTCCGCAGAATGGCAAACATCGTCCTGTGACACACAACGCTAAACTTTTACCTGCGCCATCGAAGACGGGTCAAACAAAGGCAACGCCATATCAAAAGGTGTACCAAGTACCCTCAAAGCAGTCGCCGGTACCGCTCCCACCGGGCTTTCTTGCAGCAATGGGCACGTGCACTTCAGCAAGTGCGCCAGTGAAGGCATCTCATCCCGCGCCTCCATCGACAATGTCAGCAGCACAGGCAACAACGGCGACTTCAAGCGAAACCTTGGCTGCGAAGCCAATTGAGGCGGCAAAGATTTCTACGACACCAGTGCCGCTTCCCTCGTTTGCCCTGACGCCGCAGCAGCGTGCCTCGGCGCTGAAGAAGATGCACACAGCGCAGTATAATGGCGATGTGGACATTAACTCATCGGCAGCCGACTCTACAGCTGCTATTCTACAAGAAAGCAGCCAAGCGCAGCTAGAGCAGCAAGAATTTGTTGATGTTCCGGGCCGAGAATCTATGGAATTCGTCGATAACATGATGCGAAATCTACGACGGGCCTCACAACAAGGGATGTCGCCAAATCCATGACCAGACTTTTACCGAATTTGAAATGTACGCTGGAGACGAATATGATGATGTGCTTTTGATGGTTGATTGATTTTGCTGCGGCTTGGTTGTTTTCCTTGATTCTCATACCCGGCGTTTGGATGGGACCTGGGCGTATACTATGGTATGAAACGGAGTGCTGCGTTTCGAGCGCGTACGGGAGATGTAACGGCGCAAAAATCGGGTGGTGGTTTTCTTTTTCTCTTCTCTCTTACTTTTTGTCGTCTTTGCTCAAATTTGTGTGCTGGCGAGACATTGCAGTCTCTGCCTACGGAGCGGTATAGTAGCCAGACAGCGTTGGCCCATGTACTGTTTAGTGTTGTTTAATGGGACGTCTTGCTCGATTTAAAATGCATCATCCAACTATAACATTATGGTGTGCAGATTAAGCTTACTTGTTTCACCTGTAATGGACCTCGACGTACACTCACTGTAGAGAGCAATTAGATAAAGCTTAGCAAGCCATAGGCACGGTCTCTACCCCGCTTATGCCTTATGGGTCCGATGCTATGCTTGTGCCGCCGTTTGCAGTCTATTCACTCGCTTTCCTTGCCCGCAGCTCTTGCGATGACGTGGTGTATTTATTATGGCCCCAAAATCAATTCGAGGCAGGCCCCTCTCGTTCTGGGACTTAAAGTTTCTTTCCAGAATATAAATCCGCTGCAAGTATCCTTACTCGTGTGCACTCTCCGTAGACAGCTTATCCTTAATTTTACCATGTCTAAACTCATCACTGTATTTGGCGCCACCGGCAACCAGGGCGGGTCCGTCATCGACCACATCCTACGTGATGCTCAGCTTTCCAAAGAGTACAGAATTCGCGGCATTACCCGTGATACGTCCAAGCCAGCTGCCAAGGCATTGGAGAAGCGAGGCGTCGAGGTTGTCTCGGTCAGTTTTCTGGGATTTCAACGCAGCAAACGCTGGTCGGCGGCGCATCTAACAAACAACTACGTGTCACAGGCCGATCTCAACTCCACGGATTCTCTCCTGAAAGCCGTGGCCGGGTCTTATGCCGTGTTTCTCGTTACAAACTACTGGGAAAAGGCCGACGGCAACCTCGAATATTCTCAGGGCAAAAACGTCACCGACGTTGCCAAGATTTGCGACGTTTCGTATTTGATCTTTTCCTCGCTCCTACATGTCACCGAGGAGTCCAACGGCCGACTGAAGCACGTCCCGCATTTCGACAGCAAGGCAAACGTTGAAAAGTATATCAAGTCGTCGGGCATCAAGTGCGCATTTGTCCTGCCTGGATTTTACATGAAGAACCTCACGACCATGATTCGCAAGGGCGATGACGGTGTATATCAACTGGTTTATCCTGTCGATGGTAACAAGGCCAAGTTCCCACTCTTTGACGCTGCCAACGACACTGGTAATTGGGCTTCTTCCCTGTGGCGCCTTGCGTTCGTCACTGGATATTCACTAACTGTGTTTAGGACTGTTTGTCAAGGCCGCCTTGAAACATGAAGACACGCTCAATGGAAAGCGAATCCTCGCGTCGTGTGGCTATTATACCAGTGAGCAGATTGTTGAAACGTTTTCTCAGGTGACTGGCAAAAAAGCGAGGTTCGTCCATGTCACACCAGAGGAATATCGCAAGTCGCTGCCGGAGAATTTAGCTCAGGAGCTTCTTGAGAACCTGCTATTTGTTGAAGATCCTGGCTACTTTCTTGGAGCTAGTCTTGATGATAGTCTGCGACTTGTTGATGAAAAACCAACGAGTTGGGCTGATTTTGTGAAGACGAACGCTGCGGTATGGGAGTAGCTTGTGCCAACGCACACCACGAGCTTGGACACAATTAGCTCTGCAAGTAGCGGGCTTACTCTAGACCATAGTAGTCTTCATATGCAGAATCGAAAAGTTTCTTAAGTGAGTTCAGACCTATCGCACTATGAATGTGAAGTGTAATCGTAGCGCGATGTGTGCCTTTCGGGAGTAGATGTAATATATTGAACTACCTAGTTACGGGATGTTCTTAGCGTGCGTGTCAGAGGCAACTGCCTTGACTTATGATCCATCACGTTTCAACAATACTGAAGTTCTAGCAGTACCTACCTTTAATGCTAAATATCTCAACAATGAAAAGTGCAATTTCATACTAGAATAACCTCCTATAGGTTACTAGCCTCTCTTGTGTAGTGCGCCGTCGTCCACCCCGCTTGACAGCCAGCACGTCATTTTACTAGTCTATCCGTACCCGAGCTGCGATAACGGCTCTCCCCAATATGACCCCACCAAACAGACAAGACGTCACAAATGGGAGGGGTCCAATGTCAAAAGTTGCGCAATTCATCCACGCTGCACCGTACCATTCGACGACGCTGTTGAAGCTTGAGATATAAGAGATTCGGTAGCCGACGAATGTCTGCACTTACTGCGTCGACCCGTCCTCTTGCTCGCAAGCTCGCCGACGCCGGCGCGTCTCTGATAACCCCAACTGCGTTTCGCACCACGACGCGAGGACTCTGCGCGACCATGAGCCTATCCGGAAAGCTCAAGCCCGCAGCGCGGGTCTCTGGACAGAAGCAAGATGTCTGGTAAGAACAAAAGAAGAAATAAGCACACTCTTGGAATTCTTTCCCCCCTGGGATTCGACACGTGGTAACATAGTCCACCGTCCTGACACACACATGTCCCTTTGCAGGTCCATCATCAACGAAGCAGCGGCCGCCTCGCCCAAGCAGCCAATTGTCAACATGGGTCAGGGCTTCTTCGGATACAACCCTCCGCAGTTTATCCTTGACGCGGCCAAGCAGGCGTTAGACCGCGTCGACTGCAACCAGTACTCGCCGACCAAGGGCCGACCGCGGCTCAAGAAGGCGATTGCGGACTCGTACTCGCCGCACTGGGGCCGGGCCATTGACCCCGAGACGGAAGTGACAATTACGACGGGAGCCAACGAGGGCATGCTGAGCGCGTTTATGGCGTTTCTGGAAGAAGGCGACGAGGTTATCATTTTTGAGCCCTTTTTCGACCAGTACGTGGGAATGTAGACGAGAGGCTGCGAGATGCGTGATGATGGACTGACAGAGTGCTAGGTATATCTCGAATATTCAGATGCCAGGGGGCAAGATTGTCTACGTACCGCTGCATCCGCCGGCGACTGGCGCGACAAAGACGTCGTCGGCGGCGGACTGGACGGTGGACTTTGCGGAGCTGGAGCGTGCGATTACGCCCAAGACCAAGATGATTGTCATCAACACTCCTCGTGCGTATTCTTCTCTTCTTTCAAGGAGTGACAGGGCAAGCAAGCCAGGTGACAAAGGTGCTGACTTTGACAGACAACCCTGTGGGCAAAGTCTTTTCTAGAGACGAGCTGCAAAAGATTGCCGACTTGTGCGTCAAGAACGAGATTATTATCCTGTCGGATGAAGTCTATGACAAGCTGTACTATGTACCATTTACGCGCATCGCGACGCTGTCGCCCGAGGTTGAGCGGCTTACGCTGACGGTGGGTTCTGCGGGCAAGAACTTTTACGCCACGGGCTGGCGCGTGGGTATGTGCTGCCTCTA
>JAAHCF010000904.1:0-12536 GCA_038367545.1 Beauveria asiatica | reverse complement strand
AGAAAGGGAAAAAAAAAAAAAAAGAGAAATAAAAAAAAAAAAGGGAAAAAAAAAAAAAAAAGAAAAAAAAAAAAAAAAAAAAAAAGGTCGTGCTTCGGATGAATCCACATGCAAGTTGGATAACTAGAAAGAAAGCCAGTGGTAGGCAGGTAGGCAGGTAGGCAGGTAGGTAGGCACACAGAGTAAAAAGATTTGTTGGTGGTGTGGTGCTCTGCGCTCTGTTTCGTCCTTGCATGATACAAACAATCATGTCATGGTGGGCCCCCATTGACCATTGAATCAGATGCAAGGAAATATTTATGTCAAGTGTACGGATTAATCCGTATTGAGTCACTGAGTGTACATGTGTGTTTTGCTGTCTCATTGTAATCACGGCTTGCTTGTCGAGGCCCAGCGATCCGGATGGCCCGGGGTCAGTTGCTTTGCAGCCTGCATCAAGGGACAGGCTGTTGCGATCCAGAGCCATGCTGCATTCCACTATATCTCGGTCCAAGGCACCGGATCCGTCACTTGACAGCATAGCCTTGCAGCAGTTGGACTTTGCTGCATTGCATTGTCGAGATGTTGGCCCTAAATAGTCCGTGGCCGTGGCCGTTTCAACGCCAAAAGAGTTTCTGATACAATGGTGGACCGGCGCTATAATCGTTTTGCGGGCTAACTATCTGAGCATTGCAACTCCTCGAGGAAATACAAGCCGGATTTGCCACCATTGGGCTTTCGTCTGTTTGTTTGACGTCGGGGTTGCAAGGCCAACAGCAGCCAACTTGCATACTGTCCTTGTTCATGTCCCAGAATCTCAGTCATGATTCCAACTTTTTCCCACTACACCACTATATATCAATCAAAAACAGCTCGTCCTTTTGAGACTTGATGGTTCCAAGGTTGCCCCGCAAAGGCCGGTTTGCTACGAATTATCCGTACGGATTAGTCAAATACGAATTACCCACCATCCATCTCCATAGCTCAGCGCTCAGGTAGGCAGTGATTGGCGACGCGGGGAAAGTTTATTTTTCTCGACGCGTCGTCTACGCGACTCTCACGAACCAAGACTGTATCGTTGTTGTTTACATTGCCACCATGTGCTCCCTGCTTTTCTCAAGTAAACAATCATCCCTCAAGTCATGTCTGATGCCAGAGACCATGTAAGGGATGGAGACGGCAGGCCTGGCAGATGATGCTAAAAGAGAGTCATGGTAATTATTTACTATATATTTACTCTTTAAATCAAATCAACAATCTATTCGCTACTTGGTCCAGACTCCACATGATATTCGTGCCATCAAGACGCATGAAAACGTGCTCCCACTTATTTCCGACCCTCGGGCAAAACCAATTATGACAATCAATGATCATCATAAATAGGCTTTGATTAAAGGAAAGGAAAATACCTCACATTTTCATCCAGACATTTGCATAGTTGGGCCATCTGATTCCAACTCTATTCTCGCCGACACCTCTACCATATGTTAAAGTGTTTTTCTAGGGCCAACCTTGTGAAATGGCCTAAACATGGGTGTCGATTTAAAACGGGCTCGTATTTAAAATAAATAAATAAAATAAAATAATATATACATGAATAAATAATTCTCAAGTAATTCTACTTTTTACGTTCACTTGCCATCTCAAATCTACTGAGCTGCATCGCCCGTGATTCTGTTGGTACCTAATTGAAGCCTCAAAAATGGGGGCAGACGCGCGGCCCGTGATAGTTAACTACATACATGACCCCAGCAGACCCCAGCAGACCCCAGCAGACCCCAGCAGGCCATCATATTTACATCATCTCGAGAGACCTGCCTACCTTCACGGTTCCATGCCTATGCAGTGACCAAACTCTGTGATTTCCTTCACCTCTCTGTTTTGGGGTCCAGCCTTGACCATGTTTGCCCTTGTTTATATTCTTCTGACCTGACGGCTTCTCAACTTCATTCGAGTGCTTCATTCATCCTTGATTCAATCCCACATCATGTCTTACAACCGTATTGCCGTCTACGGCCACCGCGGCCGCTTCAGTTCCAAGATTCTCTCCGCGCTCATCGCTTCCGGCGCACCAATCACGGTTCTGTATCGTCCCGGCTCGGATGTATCCAGTTTGCCATTGAACGTTCCAAAGATTCAAGTGCATGTCCTCGACGAAGATGCCTTGGTCGCGGCGTTGCAGGACATCGACATCGTACTGTAAGACCAGAACAAGTATAAATCAAGATTCCCATTCTCATCAATACCTTGCCAGGTCTCTGGTTGGCGACGAAGGCATAGACCGCGAGCTAGGCCTTGTCCGAGCTATTCCTCGGACCGGGGTCAAGTTGTTTGTGCCCTCTGACTTTGGTCTTCAATACGACCAAGAAGCAATGGCAATTCCCGTCCTCCAGAAGAAAACAAATGTGCGAGAGGCCGCCAAGCTTGCAAACATCCCATTCACGGTGGTTCTCATTGCAAATTTTGCAGAGTTCACGCTCGGTTCCACGTGCGTTCAATCTTGTGCCACCGGCGCCGAGTTTGTCCTTGGCTGACAAGTTTGGAACCTCAGCGTAATGGGAGTAGACGTGCAAGGAAACAGGCTGCTATATACGGGCAATGCGGCCAGAGAAGAAGCGAGCATGTGGTAAGTCCCCAGAAAATCTTCAATGGCATCATGGCAAGAATGCGGATACACGGCTCACCGCACCATGCGAGCAGCACCGTCGATTATGTTGCCGCTGCGTACGTCTCAATCTTCACTACAAACCCCGTCTCGGAAATCAGCAACCGGGCCATCGGTCTCGTCGAGCTCGCCCCCACAGGCCAAGAGATTGCTGCAGCGCTCGAGAAGAGGCACGGCCGGAAGCCCGCCATCTTCACGCAGAGCACCGAGCAGGTCACGGCAGAATTCTTGGCTCGCCTCGACTCCGACCTCTCCGCCCTCGCTCCGGCCTGGTACTGGCGCAAGCTCTGGGGCACAGGCGATCTGACGAGACTGCTTGGCTCCGATATTTGGCATGTTCCCCATGTCCGCAAGGCTACCTTGGACGACCTCATTGTCAAAGGAGAGGTGGGCACTTACCGGGATCTGAGCCAGATTCTGCCAATTCTTGAAGAGGCCATGTTCAAGTAAGCTCGCATGTGTTTTGGCTGTAGCTTTTCATCGAGTATAATATACTACATGTTGAATCTAAACCGGGAGAGCAAAACTAAAGCTACAGGTTGAATGTGAAAATATGCACGACAACGGAAACACAAATCCTTCCTTGGCCCCATTTCTCTCTGATAGTTGACACAACGTTCCATATTCAAGTTCGGATACAACACTTGGGGAAAAGGATTCTTTCATCATCTATCCTCGACTATACAAATTGACTTTTTGGGAAGAATCCAAGTAGCCTCGGGGCAAAAATTGACAGCTCAGTGCGCGGCCGCCAACTTTTTCTCGATGCACTCGATAGTTGCATCCCAAGTATTTATATCCAGTGTCTCAAACACGCACTGCACATACAGGTCGTCGCATTCTTTTTCATCCGCGCCATATTTCACTTTGCCGTCCGGGCCTTTGGCGCATAGCTCAGCCCCGGTCGTAGGGGTTTCCTCAACAGGAGGAGCCTCAACTGGCACCTTCAAAGAGCCAAGAGGAAACTTGCCATCCCAGCCAACTGCAGCGCCATTCTTTTGCATAAACTCAATGGCGTATCCCTCTAGTGTGTTGTTGTTGTACTTTTTCAAGTTGGCAGAGTCTCCAGCAAGCTGCGGCTGTCCGGGGCTTGCGGCCAGCGAGTCGTATTTGTGGTCATAGTCAGGATTGGCCATCCACTTCTTTCCAGGATATTCTGCAGAAAACGTCTCAAAATCGTGATACTCGTAAACATGCGCCCTGGTAAACTCCTCTTTCAGGTCGCTCTTGGACATGGGCATCCACGCTTCAATCTGGTCGTAGCGAATGCCGCCCAGGGCAGAAAACTCTTCTTCGGCCGTGTACCGGAGCTTGAATCCCGAGGCGTCCAAGTCAATCATATTTGGTGTAGGGTGAATCTTGTAGATCCAGCCTGCTTCCTGGTCTCTGATGCTGTAGCCAAGACCTACGCCAAACGATCTCGTCGTGGAAGTATACGCAGTACGGGTCCGTCCCAAATGGTGTGACTGCAGGCCAAAGGTTTCATTCTTCAGCGGTCCTCCCTCTTGCCGAGGGACGAAACCTCCACGCGCCTCGACATCCTTGGGGGAACTGCCACTGCCCCGATAGAGTACGCTCGGAAGCGCCTCTTGTCTCTTTCGTGAAGAGGTGTAGTGCTCTAGCCCAGTAAGATCGCCGTCGGGTATATCAAACCGAAATGGCCTTGTTTCACTTTCTGCCTCGAGCGCCAAGTTGTTGTTTGGTACCGCAGCACCATGAGCTGGAATGGCGGCATAAGCGAGTGCCGCCGCAGCCCAAGACCATGCCTTGACCATATTGTCTGGTTGCTTTAATAACAAAGACTTGGAGTGACTGTATTTTATCCAAAAGAATGTCTGAAATTCAGAATAATGTCGGAAATTGTTGTGGCTGTTTCAATGTCGATGAGGAACCGGAAGCTCGAGAGGTTTTATAGCAATAGCAAGCATATCTACGGATGTAGATTTCCATTATCAATGAGCACCCTAGAATATAATTGCATATGAACCTTATTTCAATAATCAATATTCATCTGGGAAATGAAAGGATACTAATCACTCCATATTCCTCTGGCAGTGGAGGGGAGTTGGGGGAGGTTTATTAACTGCCTACCTATAGGCTATAGTTGTCTGAGCGGAGCTACAGCGGTGTCGGGGCAGTTGGACGAGGCTCTGTAAATAGCCCGTCAACGCCGGAACGCTGTTAACAGCCTGCCACGGTAGCCGCCCAAACTATATTTAGCCTCCTCGAGCTGAAGGAAAAAAGGTTAATTTCACTAAAAATGGTAGATACTCGTCGTCAAATTGGCCTACATCTTTTTCTAGCAAGAAATTGCACTAGAACAGCCAACATTTGATCCCAGAGTGATCACGCCTTATCGGCCAAGCAAGTTCTGCGTTGTCCGAGACAACGGGGCAAATCCTTGCGAATAATTATTATGCTAAATACCGATTTCCTTATTTCTTTTCTGGTCTTTTCTGGGGACAGGTACTGGCCGGAGTTAACGAGTTCCGACCCGCGGCTGTACCTTGAACTGCATAATTCTATAACCATGACTCTTAACCTTAAATATTGTTCGATATCCAGTATTTACGAAGAAAGCAAAGATAAAGCATAGCCTCTAATAAAGATTGTGGAAGCTGACGCTTGAATATGACTGGTCATGCACGAGAATCAAGACGAGGTTAGTTTCAAGGATTACTTTTCCATTGACGATTAGGCGTCAGGCACAGGCAGAGCAAGGTGGTTATGCAGCCTGAACACCGATTTGACGATTTTGGGTCAAGTCGTGGCAGCTAACAATACGAATACACCACTGTAAATACACGACAAAGGTCTCAAACTAGTTATGCATACCCTTGCACCATGATGGAGTGACTTTGATTCGCATCAGAAGCCAGCTCCATTCGGTAATACAACATATTGTCACGCGACTCATTACACGACTCATTGCGCGACTCATGCAAGCAATTCGCCGTAACTACTGGGAAAGAGTTGTCCAACTCTGCTCAATCGCGCTGTCCGTTCGGTCCTGTCGGTCACCTATAATAACGTCGGTCCCGTCGGTACGCCGGCCCGACGATAGCGTCAGTTCCGCCAAGGATGTCGTCAGACCGACTAGGCAAGAACGGAAAATGATCGAGAGGCTATATATACGTATGATGAAAAATGAAGAACGTTATATAAGACTAGCGGCCGCCTGACCGAGCTATGCCAACGTTTTCTGTCTGAATCGTACGTATATCGGGATATCGTGCCGGCTCTATATATCCCACAGCTCAATTCCCCCTGATTCCGCCATTATTGCCTACGGTTACTCTGTGAGTCCGTACTAATCTCCCAAGGCGCCCAAGGAGGCGAGGCCATTGCTAGATTTGCTGTGTCCGAGGCGGCAGTGACAGTTTGCAGACACAGGTTTCGACCGCAAGTTTACTATAGGCTTATACAATATCATAATAGTAAAAGGTAACCAAGATGAGATTGAAAATCAATGAGATATCTTGAGATGGAAAACTGCCACGATTTCATGTATCGTCCAGGCAAACTAAACAAACCATTTATTAATTTAACGCTCCTAATAATAATCCCGTCTTTAAACTCTGGCGTGCAGCGGCTAGTTAGCGTTCCTCTTGACAACAGTGCTCTGAATTCCGGCACTATCCGTATGTAGACAAAGATGCAAGTTCCCCGATTCACATTATTTCCCCACCAACTAGCCATAACTATTCCTTTGACTGTGGAGGAGCAGCAAGCTATAATAGTGTAGTGCCCTGCATTGGGTGGCGGCTGCAGATAACTACCTAAACTAGTTTATTTATTAGGGCATCCGATCTGGAGAGTTCCCGCATTGACATCATGGACCCTCCAAACAGCGACTGCTGAGACAAAGTACCGTTTGCAAACATTGTCTTTACCAACTCAACTCTTTCACCAACCATCAACGTTTGAAAAATCCAACTTGGAATCAGGAAACATGACAAAGCCAAGAGTCATTTATTGGTTCCGTACAGACTTGCGATTGCATGATTCTCCGGCTCTCAAGGCTGCTCTGGACCTCGACCCCGAGGTACTATGGCCCATCTTCACCTGGGATCCTCACTACGTGTATCGGGTGCGAGGCGGGCTCAACAGATGGCAATTTCTGTGAGTAGATTTTATCAGAGATTGGCTCTAGTTTTCTGGCACCGCAAGATATTGACTAGTTGTCTTCCTTTTCTATTAGCCTCGACTGCCAAAATGATCTATCCGCGTCCATCACCAAGCTCAACTCCAGATCCAAGCTCTTTTTGCTGCGCGAAGCCCCGCAGACAGTCTTGCCCAAAATCTTCAAGGCGTGGGGTGTGACTCACCTGGTGTTTGAAAAGGACACCGACAGCTATCCGCGCGAGAGAGATGCCGCGGTCGAAGCCGCAGCCAAGACGGCGGGCGTCAAAGTCGTCACTCGCTCTGGCCGGACACTGTGGGACAGCGACAACATCGTGGCCGCGAACAATGGCAAGCCCACAATGTCCATCACGCAGCTTCAAGCCGCAGGCAAGACACTGGGGCCCATACATCGGCCCATTCCGGCGCCGTCAAGCCTGCCGGACCCGGGAGAAATGCCGCTCGACTTTGAGCACGAGCACCCTTGCAGCAAGCCCGACGTCAACTCGGGGCGCCGCACAAAAGAGGACACCGAGTACAAGAGCATAGCCGGTGCCAAAGGAGACTTTGGCATCGAGACCATGCAGGAGCTGGGCTTCCCGTCGGCGACCACGCCTCACAGGGGCGGTGAAACGCGGGCGCTCAAGATGCTGGACCGTATTGCCAAGGACAAAAAGTACACTGCAACGTTTGAGAAGCCAAAGACGAGCCCTGCGCAGTTTGAGCCGCAGTCCACCACGCTCCTGTCCCCATTTCTCCATTTCGGTGCCCTCTCTGTGCGGGAGCTGTACTGGCGCGTGCAGGACATTGTCGACGCGTACGGCAAAGGTGCGTCTTCGCCGCCCGCCAGCCTCACCGGGCAGCTGCTGTTCCGAGACATGTACTTTGCCGCGCAGGCAGCCGTCGGGCCCAGCTTCACGCAAACCAACGGCAACGGCCACTGCAAGTTCATCCCCTGGCATCTCCCCTCCAAGGTGGATCCGGCGACGGGCATCAGCACCGGCGAGTACCGCGTCGACTCCCCCGAGGCGGAGCGGTGGTTTGCGCGGTGGAAGGCGGGCATGACGGGCTTTCCCTGGATCGACGCCCTCATGCGCCAGCTGCGGCACGACGGCTGGATCCACCACCTCGGCCGCCACTCGGTCGCGTGCTTCCTCACCCGCGGCGGCTGCTACGTCGACTGGGAGCGCGGCGCCCAAGTCTTTGAGGAGTACCTCCTGGACCACGAGCCCGCCTGCAACGCGGGAAACTGGCAGTGGCTCTCCTGCACCGCCTTCTTCTCGCAGTACTTTCGCGTCTACAGCCCCGTCTCGTTTCCGCAAAAGTGGGACAAGAACGGCGACTTTGTGCGCCGCTGGGTGCCGGAGCTCAAGGACCTGCCGGCCAAGTACATCTACGAGCCCTGGAAGGCGCCGCTGCTGGACCAGAAGCAGGCTGGCGTGCGCGTCACCGGCGACGGGCTGTCGTCGTCGTCGTCGTCGGACGACGGCGGCGGCGGCACAAGCAAGACGTACCCCAAGCCCTTGTTTGACTTTGGCGAGCGTCGCGAGATTTGCCTCGCGGCCATGAAAAAGGCCTACGAGGTGAACCTGTTGGGCGACGACGAGCGCGTATCCAACGGCCGCTGGGTGGACTTGTTCCCCGCCAAGGGCGAGCATGACGACTTTCGCCATCTTGTTCTGGAGAGTGACGACGGCGAAAAGGCCGACGAGGGCGACGAGGGCGACGAGTCGGAAGATGCAAATGCTGGGGAAAAGAGAGCAGCCAAGTCACGGCAGGCATCAGCGAAGAAGCAGAAAACGTGACAAGGTCTAGCATAAAATATCATATCTGCCATAGTCTAGCTCCCTTTCCGAAGAGCCATCCCAAGTTTTGCTCCATGATATACATTGATTTACATGTTTTGTACAAAGTATCCGGAAGATGTTAGTCAGAACTCCGCCTTTCTATCTGCGAGTCGTGCCAGCTCCACCGCCCATAGTCTATGGTCAGCAGCATCGCTCGAAGTTTTCGCATTAGCCGCCTTGTCCAGCTTAATGGCAGCCATTTCCTCGAAGCAGAGCACGGCGCCCGTGCATCCCGCCTTGAACAAGTGCTGCAGAGCCTCGTCCGGATCGGTGCTCCGCAGCTCGCTGCCGAGCTGCCGGTCGGCCTCGATGTAGCCATCGTCGGCCAGCGCGCGGAGCATGGCAACGCCCTGGTCCGTCTTGCCGCGCCTGGCCAGCGTCTTGCCAAGCGCGAGCCGAAAGTTGGGCTCCCAGTTACCCAGGTCGGCGGCGTGCTTTTTCTGGACTTTGCGGAGGATCGCCTCGGCCTCGCCGTACTTGCCCTGCCGGTAGAGTATATCGCCCTCGATGGCCATGGCAACGGGGTCGCCCGCCTTGACGAGCGCGCGGAAGCGCCGCTCCGCCGGCTCGATGGCCGTTCTCTTGCCGTACTCGCCGTAAGCTGCCACTCTGGCTACCAGGCTGCAGGCGGACGGGCCAAAGCCCCAGCTTGCGGCGGTGAACCAGAGCGCTGACGCAAGAGCGTCGTTGTAGCCTCGGGATGCTTCCATGACAATGCACCCGAGATCGTGCAGGACAGGAGCTCTCGGTAATTTAGCTGTTGTTTTTTTAGAAAGACGTTAGTGAGCGACCAATCCATGGCGTCGCAGCAGCCTCCGGGGACATACGCGTGGGCGACAACAGCTGAAAGGGGCTGTCATGGTCGCGGATATGGAGTGTGAATCCCGCCAAGCTATCGTAATACTCGGTTGGAGAGAGGAGATCAAAGTCACTGCGCATCTCGTGGATGAGAGCTTCAACATGAGTTCGAGGTAGGCTTGTGAGATCAAGCATACTGTCCATGAAAGCTCGCCTCCTGACGGTCGCATCTATGGAGCCTCTAGTCGGCTTTGTATGCACTTGGGGCCTCCCGGAAGTAAGCAGACGTGATTGAAGGTGCGCCATTGACCGATGATGGACTCTAGGCCGCTGCATGGCCAGGTGTCGACTGAGGACGGACAGCGCCGATCTTGTGTTGGACCTCGCTGCCATATTCACCGCATTCACGGCGCTGACAACAGCGGGTAGCCCTTGTCCTATCCAATGCGTAAATTATATTGGGTTCAATCTCGAAATATGGGAAGAAGAAGATTTAGCATCGAATGAAATGGTTATCTCATGCATGCTTCGTGGTTGTGTAGAGTTTCAAGTTGCTAGGTCTACTCTTGAAGGAACCCATCGTCAACTACCTACCTAACACCGGTGGCTGATTGGCCAATCAGCGTCAAGTTCCTTAGTAGGTTGGTGTCACGGACTCACGGCGCCTGCAGAGGCCGAAAGCCTTGGAGACCCACCTAAATTTTTTGAAATCGCAACCTCAAGACCGACTTTGTGCAGCTCTTTGCAACGACGGAAAGGCCATTAAAGTCCAATCACGAATCTGTTAGCATATACTCTACTTTCCAAGCATCTTTGGTCACTGTGAGGCTATTGAGCTTGTCACCCGCCCTCAAAGTCGAGACGCCCGCTACCTCGTCACCAGGGTGCGTTGGCGCTTCTGTCCAGCTTGAGATCTATTGTATTATTTTCGTCTGGTGGCGTTTATCGAATCCGGTGTGACATAACAAAAACCACCATGACGCCCATAACACGCAGGAAGCTAGCAGAAATGGAGGCCAATTCATCCATCGCAGAGGAGCCTTCGCCCGCGCCCAAGGCTGCGGCACCCAAGCGCGGCAAGAAGCTCGCTCCCCGGGACAAGGACGAAGAGGACAAGAGCCCATCCAAGACGGCAGCCAAGAAGAGCAACGTGATTGTATTTGACGACGAGGAGATGAGCAAGCCCGTCGTCGTCGTCGAGGAGACCGTGGCAAAGCCCGCCGCATCAGTGGAGGAGAACGACGACGATGATGAAGAGAGCGATGACGAGGCACCCGAGGCCGTTTCTACAGTCAAGGCTGCGTCTGAGATTAAATCAGCCGCCAAGATTACGCAAAAAGCTGCTCAAGAGTAAGTTCGTTCTTTCGTCACGCCGCTCGCAACCCGCGTGTACCGAGATCTAACTACCGACATATGTAGGCAAGCGACCGCGCAGAAGCGAAAGCGCCAGGAGCGCGATGCTCTGCTCAAGAAGCAGGCCGAGGAGCGCAGACAAGTTGAAGACTCCCGCTCTAGCCCTGCTGCCGACGACGACGACGACGACGACGAGCCCCAAAGCGTCGTCACCGCGCCTCCCACGGCGACCCGCAAGCGCCGCGGCCAGGTCGGCGTCCCCCAGCTACTGCCCGCCGAGTTCCTCACCGACTCCTCATCCGGCGAGAGCGACGACGATGACGATGCTCAGACGACCTCCCGCCTGCCCAAACGGCCTCGCAAGGTAGCCGCCGTTGAACGCAGCCTCACCCGCTTGGACAGGGGCCCGCGCGACGCGACGGTTGGAACGACGGTGTACCAGGTAGCGCGGAAGACGGATGAGCGCATGGCGCCCAAGGTGAAGCGCTACGCCAAGAGCTCCAAGGAGATGCTGCTGAAGAGGAACCGAGCGCCCGCCAAGCAGCGCGGCGGATTCCTCGCTCAGAGATGAAAAGGGGGGGCAGGGGCGCAGGAGAATGGAAAAGGCGCCTTGGCGGGTGTGTTGCGCGAACCGCTGGGCGTTCCGGGCAAATAATCATTACCCCTGAAGCTACACACACCTGGAGATTTGGAACAAGCGGTCGCTCTTGGGGGGATTACAAGAAAAAAAGTGCATTTTTACGGCTTGGGATTGGGGCAACCATAAGTCACACAGCAGGAGTTAACGAACGGCGTTGGGATATCGTGACAAATTCTCGTTTTGTCAACGGATATTGTGTCCTTTTTCCATATATATATATCGACAATGTATGTGCTTTTCTTTCTCAAATCGTGCAAGTTTCAGAATATCCGTGCAAGTTTATCCGAGGCAGCATCGTCCGGACATGTTTCAAGCACGCCATTATCCCTTTTCTTCGGCGATTGACCGCTGAAACAGCATTGCCGAGGTGGCATACCTTTTTTCCACCACGCGACGACTTGGCGATCTGTATATGCACAAGACAAGTCTAACGTGTGCCATACTCCTCACACACAAACCCCCCCGCCTCCTGCTTCTCCCATGAGGACCTATTTACATCCCCCTGCAGATGGCCGCTGCCGGCATGGCTGCTGACAGGCAATGGTAAAGGGTTCTTTGGCAATGCGATGGCCATGAGCATCATTGATTGAAGAAGTGCGTTGCATGAATTTGCATTGGGCTGCTACTGGCGGAGGAGACTACGTACCGAGTTCAAAGCTAGTGTAGGCAACGCCACCTTTGACACTGTTCCCTTGTTAGCCGGGCGATTCTCAGGGATGTTGCATGCCAGAAACATGCCACAATGAGAACAGCTGATATTTCGTCCCGAGTTGCCTCGATGGTACTGGCTTGTTGAGTCAGTCGAAGCTGTGGTTCACTTCTTTGTCCTATTAGCTGTGCTGTGCCGCAACGATTTGGCCTCAACTCTTGCAGCCGCGTGCATGGCATCTTTGCATCGTAGTGCTCCTAGCTCTCTCATTATTTGCAATCTAGTACGCAAATACGCATCTCCACAATCTCAAACCACGGGTTGGAAATTTCAAATCGGATGAATGCGGGCGGGAGGCGGCCACCACCCGCTTTTCAAATCAAGACATGTTCATTTACACTGCATCGTGAAGCTTGGCCGGGCCCGGTGCTGCCTCTTTTTCACGGGTCGAGTTTCCTGTGGTACCGTGAAAATGCGAGCCCC
>JAAHCF010000903.1:0-12550 GCA_038367545.1 Beauveria asiatica | reverse complement strand
TTGGCCTTTGTGCTACTTGCTGGCCACTAGCCTTTAGGTACCCAAGTACCGTCCTACCCACCGCAGTGCGCGCTCGGCGGGCCCCGCTTTCTGCGACCCCACCGATTTTTGTTTATTTTTTTTATTTTTATTGATTTTTGGGTTCCCTTTAATCCTCTTTTCCTCGCCTTGTCCCTTCAAAGTCTCTCCCCCACTTCTGGCAGCGCCCTGTTCACCCGTCTTTGCCGGCCCCGCTCACCGTGCTCCTCTCCGCTGGTACCTGAAGGTACAATCTCCTCCTCTCCTAGCCCATCCTCTCTCTACACGTTGGAGGTGGAACCTTCCCGCCTCGCCGCAATCCGCAAGCCTTCTGGCCTTGTCTTGTCCTGTCAACCTCTTTTGCCTTTTTACCTCTTGGATTCCTCTTCTGTTCTTCCTCTCCAGCTTTCTTTGACCTCTTCTGGCCTCGCCCCGAAAAAAAAAAAAAAACCTACACACTCACACTCACACTCACACTTTCACGCTCCGCTTAGCCTTGCCTCGCCTCGCCTCACACATACACATCTACAGCGACTCATCACCTCTTCACTCTCGCAACTGCTCTACCTGCTTTTGCCTGGTCTTCTCTCCTTCTTTGCTCGACGTCCCCCTTCTTACATGCATATCATCGAAACGACTTCATCTTGACCGGAAAACGCCGTGGCGATCCATTTCCAGGCCGTGTCCCTCGCAGCACCAATGCTGGGAGGCATGTCGCCTAAACTGAAGCCGCTCCTTTTGCCTCAGTTGGTCGAGGAGCGCAAACGATCCGATTCCGCTTCTCAGTTTTCGAGCCCCGATTTCAACATGACTGGTACTTGGCCCTACGTCGTTGCCGCCGCCGATTCTTCTTGCTCCGACATTACTTCTCCCGTCACGCCAACCTTCTCGACTCGTGGGCATGTCCGCATGTCGAGTTCCTCGTCCTCGCTCGACCTGCCCCCGCCGCCACAGGATGGCTACGTATCTCCGTCGCTGCTGTCTAGCACCCTGACCAAGGCCTCCATGCGCCAGCTGCCCGATGTCGAGGAGGAGCCTTTGGAAAAGGAACAATATCAACACATCGACGACGACCTCTCTGACGATGAGGATAGCTTCGGACTGTATAACTATTTACGTGAGTTGAGTTGCGCACAGACAGGCAGACCTATCACAGCTAACAAGCAGATTTCAGGCAACGATGCTTGCGCTCGCGGCAACAGCTCCGAGGACCTATTCGATGCCGGCCTTGTCGCCGATTTCGATATTGACGATTACGACGCTGGCTTCCTCAGTGACGGCGACATCAACGTCACCGCCTCCTACGGAAAGAAGAAACGTTCTGGTATTGAGTTGTCTGGACTCACGGCCCGCCTCGAATCTCGCTTTCCTAACATTACACGATGGAGATCCGGTCATCGCTCGCGTATGGCAAGTGCTCCTCCAATGGAGTACAACCTTGACAACGTCTTGTCTCGTGCTCCCTCGAGTCGCTCATCCTCCATCTCCGCCCGTGCCCGTCAGAACACAGAGGCAACCCACGAGCATTCCATCCCTACTACCCCCGCAATGCCATTTGGTAGCACCGAAAGTGTCAACGTCCCATCCTTGACACCCGTCTTGACCGACGACGACAAAATCGACATTCAGAGGGATCGTGCCATGGCCACTACGCCACTTCTGCCTCCGCTCATGACTGGCCCTCTTGGCAAGCCGCCGGCCGAGTCACCGCTCCAATCGCCCAGTGTCGAGTCAGCGCCCACGCCGCCACGACTTTCTTTCGCTGCTCAATCACCGCCACTCACGTCCGCATCATCATTTGCGCGGCCGTCACTGAGCTCTCGTCCATCAGTTCAATCGCTTCGAAACATATCGAGTAGCACTGAGCTGCCGTTTCCAGTGCCCGCTCCGCTGCCCTCGATTCTGCAAGAATACGATGACTGGTCTGATCGCCTTGGCCATGCCAACTTTACTATTTCCCCTGCTCCCTACGACCCTCCAGCTGTCAACTCCGAGACTATTGCCAAGTTTCAAAACGACTGGGATACGGCGCGCTGCAACTACACCAAGCACTTGGTGCGCACTGGCGAAAACTATGGCCAGACGAGCAAGATTTACGGCCTCACTGAAGCCAAGTGGGCAGAGACGGAGCGTCGCTGGAGAAGCATCTACCAAGATGTTATCAAGCAGACACTTCCAGCCGTGCCCATGCAAAAGACCAACTCTCGCAGCCGCAGTCGCGGGCGCGTTCGGGGCCGTTCTCTTAGCGCCCACCCTAGTTCTGTGCAACACAGTCCTCATGGTGACGCTTTTGCTGGGATGGAATGGAAACGTCTTGAAGATAGCATGCCCAGCGCTGTGCCTCAGATGATCGAGGCACTAGATGCTG
This sequence comes from Beauveria asiatica, assembly GCA_038367545.1. Taxonomy (NCBI): domain Eukaryota; kingdom Fungi; phylum Ascomycota; class Sordariomycetes; order Hypocreales; family Cordycipitaceae; genus Beauveria; species Beauveria asiatica. The sequence goes on along the minus strand of JAAHCF010000903.1, from coordinate 10,164 downwards.
CCCCAGGCAAGTTTCCCAGCCGCGGCGACGAAGACATTGTCGGCCCCATGCACCGCGAAGCTTCTATGGCTGGCGCGTACGAAGACACTCGCTCGCGTTTCTGGAAGAGCCTCGGAGCCAAAGTTGGCATTCATCGATGATCATTTTACCTTCATACGACAGCGAGCGAATTTGAAATTCTCACTTGCATATTGCATCATTATCCGACCCTGACATTATCATGTCAGCGACTTACGATCCTTGGACATTTACGGTCACGAACTACTCATCAACCATTCACCATTTGTTTTGTTTTACGTTGGGCTGTCTACGGACACCACTCGAGATACCCCGACTCTAGTCACTCCTTCAATCTTACTCGGCCGTCGCCTATTATACCTCGTCAAAGGTAGTAGGTAATGGATCACGACTTGCATTCGACATTTCTTTTGCGCTTGGGATTTTACTAGACTGTATGTGAATGGAATCCTATATGGAGGGCGTTACATAGACCGGACGGAACTTTGCTACTCAGCGCAAGGAAGAGCCAGAGAGAAAAATTGTTTTTCATACTTTTTAAAACGTGGGAATCGCGGTAATGGTCCGAAGACATTGTTATCATGATTTGGAATGGAGCAGAGGAAGACTGAGCTTGAAATCTGGCTGAAACTGGCAGCGAGCAGCGAACAAGCAGATACAGATGGCATCTTGTAAGTGGTGTTGCAAGGCTTTCTGCTATCAATACAAAACAGTAAAATTTGAAACAAGGACTCTGTGATGTAGCATGAGTGAATATGTGCTAGATGCTGGTTCTGGCCATCTAATATGCCTGGTGTGGCCTACGGTGTAATTGATGAGCTAGGCCAAGATGGGGACTGCTTTATGGTGGCGTCCTCTGGCGCATTCCAATCAATAGGTAGCCTCCTTATTGTTCTCAACACATTGTTTGTTGCGCCACGTGTGAGCAAGTAGCTTGGCTAGCCGTTTGTAACAAAGTTTGGGAACAGAAGGCCATGTTGACTCGTTGGTGCCGCAGCCTTGCCTTTTCAGTTCTAGGGTACATTCCAGGCAGATGAGGGGAGCCGAGGGACTCGGCAGATGAGGCGATGCGATGGCCGAGATTTTATCCGTACGCTGAGGGAGTCTGTACTTGATTCTCGCTACTTTTATTTTTTTTTTGAGAGAAAAAAAAAAGACTTGTGCAGCGGTGATGGCAAGGCGTACGTGATGAGTACAAGAGCAATATGGGGGTATCGGCGGCAAAGGGACCCAGATTCGCTGCAGCAAATCCCCAACGCGCACAGTCAATAAACCTGGCAATCTACAGATAAACGTACATAGATGTAACCAACCCCGCATCTCCGCCGAGCTCTGTGCGTCTGCCATCTCAACTCGTTGAACTTAGTAGTCGCCTGCCAGGCTGCCACCCACCATTACACGACTACCACCATTCACCACACACCACTCACCACTTGTCCACCCGAGCTCGTAATAATATGCAGGTTTTTTAAAGGGGGAGGTGAAAGAAATACGACTGTGAGCTGACAATGCAGGCAAACGAGGCTGAGAAGGCACCCGACTCGAGGCGTGCCCACTAGTATGAATGGCTGACTGGCTAGCTTGATTCACTGTTACAAACGCTACAGCACGCAGGCTTCTTTAAATTATTAGCGGTACAATCACGTCGATTAATTCGGCCATCGCGCCGGTCACGTCTCGTTATTAGGGGCACACTATAGAGCGTTATAGCTGCCTAAAACTTGATTTAGGGTCTCTTTTAAGGGCTTAAAGGGTAAGAATAATTCTTATTTCTTTTAAACAGTTTTCTAGTAATTATTATTAAGTAATTATAAAGCTAAGGTAGATAATAGCAAAAACTAGGTAGAGTATATAACTCGCTTGTCTACACGTGTTACGTCTATAGAGTCGCTGGTTCTAACTAAGCAGGTGTGTGCTACACACACACCCGTACACAAGACCGTCAATCCAGTCCCCGGGTTACGCCCACATTACCGTCGAGGACCGATTCCGACCACCAAACCAGGAGCATTATCAGGGGCACCGTCAGTACTAACTAAGTACGAGTACTACCCCTGAGCCCACCAAGTCGACCAAACCATCAGCACGATCGTGACCTGCAGCGACCGTACAATACCAATACTAACCAACCAACCAGTCAACAGCCGTACCTTTTACTAGGCCACACGGTAATTCCGTCTACAGGCTCGTTACGAGTCGTGACCTTCCGGCTAGTACTAGCCGTGACCTTCTTTACCTTTTTCCCTACGTCTTTTCTACCTTTCTTATACCTGATTCCAGTCATAGGCTTATCACGGAGCCTCGATCAGCTACAGCAGCACGAGTACCTTCGGGTACAGCAGCTATATTAGCAAGATCAGAAGCGCCGTACGTGCGGTCTTTGCAGGGAGACCTTCCCGTCACGGAATCAGCTATTTCGACACCTTCAAGTACTCTGTCGTGCCGCCAGGCGTAAGCCGCAGATAGCCCGCCAGCCAATTCCAACAGCTGGCTCGTCAATTCCTACAGCTGGCTCATTAACAACGCCAGTAGCCAGCTACAGGAAGCCTACCTACAGCTCGTCAATCCCTACGCCGCCACGTCCGAATCCATCGATCGTTATACGAGGCCCTGACCAGCCGTCAGACCTTAGCCAGCGTATCGATCGACTCGAACGTACGCTTCAGTCAAGGGACCGGACAATACAGTACTAGAAGGGTCAATTCTACACCCTAGAAGGTGACTGTTACGACCTTAAGGGCCGTAACCAAGACCAAGGGCTACAGATCCGCGACCTTCGTCGCCAGGCCTAAGGGCTGCCGCCAGTACGCCGCCGTACTAAGCCAAGACCGCCGCTAGTACGCACCTTACACTTGCAAGTAGCCAGCCGACCGATCTCTACGCCCGCCAGCCAGCCGATCTCTACGCCCAGCCAGTCAATTCCTACGCCGAGTCAGATAATTAATATACTCGACGCATTCTCTACACTAGCCAGCCAGCCAGCCAGCCAGCAAGCCAGCCAGTCAATTCCCACGCCTCAGTCAATTCCTACGCCTAGTCAGATAATCGATATACTCGAATAGTCACTGCTGACTGCTAGGCGGCGAATTATAAGGGAACCAGAGGAGCGGATAGAGGAGTATTATCAGCAAATCGAATAGCTGATATATAACTGCCTAGGGATATACTAGTAACTGGTAACAGGGACGTTACCTTCTTTTTCCTTAGTTAGGGGGTACTTGTTACGTCTATAGAGTCGCTGGTTCTAACTAAGCAGGTGTGTGCTACACACACACCTGTACACAGCTATAAGTAGCTAGAATCTAGCCAGTACTAGCTAGCAAGAATTAAGCCTTTTACACACCACACCTCTGACCTCTTTCGAGTCTAATAACACGACTCGCTTATTAACTACGTGAATTATTAATAAATTATTACTAATTTAAATAAAAAAAAAATAGGTTTATTATAATTAAAAAGTAGGGCTTTTTATAGTATTAATTTTATAAGTATTTATAATTATCCTTATATTTATTAGTTTTAATAGCTAATATAGTTACTTCTTAAGACTTCCCTTTACTACGAGATCGCTACAGGAAGACTCTATAAGCTACGGGTAACTTGTGTATACGAGTAACTAGAAAAGATCCCCTTAGGTTACCCACTTTGAATAATAGTGAATATAAATAATAGTACTTTTTGCTAGTATCCTATATAGTAATCGTACTAATGCGATAGTTGTAAACGTGTATAGCACCCCCTGTAAAGTAAGCTGAGGGTACATGCATCGTAGATAACTACTCCGGCCGCCTTATACGCCTGCACATATATGACGACTTAGCATCAATCCTCTATCGAATCGATATCTCTTCTACGTATATATTATATCTATATAGTACCTATCTGGGGATGTAGGTGCGTAGCACGTGTACATTGATTCTCTATTGAAACGGCACCTTTTTCCTACGTACACGTTAGTAAAAAGTAGAAAATCGGGAGGTTATAATCCTATTTAGACTGCGTACCGTTGAGTGATATGTGATAGAGTGATATGTGATAAGTCTGTCGCTATCTACCTGTTGCCTAAAACTGATACGCCTTATTTTAGAAATGACAAGACCATTTCCAATTAACCGGGAGCCCTGCTCGCAGGCCACTGAGCTGAGCCGCAGGCCGTACGGTTAGTTGCAGTTCATGCTGCATGTCTCCTAGCAACGGTCAGGCAACCAAGTCCAGGCTACTAAGAGATTGGCCCCGATGCGGCCTTCACGTCCAAGACAGAAGTATCATTTCGGGCCGTACAGGTTGCCCGTATGGTGACGTTGTGCCCGCAAATTATGACAGCAGAGCCTCATGAATGAACGACGTACAATCAAAATCGTGAAACGTTGAATCGCAACATCCAGCGTTGCTGGTGCCAGTCGGATGCTGGTCCTGAGAGTAGTTGGATGTTGCAGTATAAAGATCTACGTGTGGAAGGTGGGATTCAATTGCATTCTCTGGTATTTTCCATCCTCCTTCCGCCACACACCGTTTAGACTTCCCAACATGACTGCCATCGTAGATCACGTCTACTATAACGAGCTTCCCTCTCTTGTGGAGGCGAACAGCTCTTGCCAGGTTTGTGCTTATTCACGTTCACCCCTCTGCGGTGCTGACGCCTGGTGCATTTGTACAGACTCTGTCCATCGACGCCATCATCAACGGCCCAATCCGCAAGGTCTTCCTCAAGCACGGGGCTCATGTGCTTTTTTGCCTCTACCTTCAACACCGCCACCACAGTGTCGGCGCAGACGAAGCTATCGTCAAGGTGGAGGGCACCGCACACTTGATGGATAAGCGTGCTATCGAGGATATCATCTTCTTTGGGAACAAGGTAGTTCCAACAACATGGATGACCTCGGGCGATAGTTTGCTCCCAATGGAGTATACCATCGTCCCTGCTGGGTATGTTGTTCCTTAAAATTGGTAACGCAAGTGTTGTTGTGCCTAGCAACGACAGCACTAGCTACGACGAGGACAAGTTCATCCCCGTCGCATTCGCGTTCGGCGAGAAACACCCTAGTTTCAAGGTGCACGGCAAGTGCAGAGAAAATCATCAGCATAGCAAAAAGACTGCTCTAAAAAATAACGGCTAGTCTAGATTAGGCCTTAAATTATACCTAGTTAACTCTATAGTTAGTTATAATTAATTTATTACTAAAAACTATTAAAGTATATAAAGTTATTATAAAGTAAAAGATAGAGTAATATAAGAAGTAGATTTAATAAAAGGTTATTAGAAGATTATTAAGCTAAAGATTATCTTAAATACTACTTTAATATATATCTTATATATACTATAAGAGGGGAGAGTCTATAAATACCTACGTTTATCTAAGTGCTCTATACATCTTTTTTTTTTAAAAAAAAGGTGACTCGTAAGCCCTTCCGTCTGTTACTTATTCTGCTCTGTTTTCTGATCTTCACTCCAGGCCTGTCTTCTTACCCAAGCCGCTCATATCCGTGCATCACTGTTCCACTTTGAACTGCCGCTCGACTTCGCCGCTGCTTGGCTCCGCGAACGCCTTTTCGAGCAGAAACCCGAATCACTCCCTACCCCAGTTGCACCCACGCGCGAGTTCTGTATTGCTCTTTTCACGGCCAAGATCGAAGCGACAATACGGAACTTGGGTGATATGATTGGCTGGGAGAGCGACAATAATACTGTCGGGCCCATTGCTGCAGAGGCGAAGCAGTCACTCTTGCGCCTGATCCCACACATCATGCCTGTAGACAGTAATCAAGCCTCTCCGTATTATCGTCTTGTCCTCGAACACGACGATTTTGGTATTCACAACATGTCGATTACAAGGGAAACGGACGGTAAACCTCTTGTGACGTCTCTGTTCGACTGGGAGACTGGGTGCATTGTGCCGGCCATCTTATCTGATCCGCTCATGGCAGTGGCTGTCGACCTTGTGGCTGACGAGAATGCCAGGCCGTCAATAACGCGAGTGCCCAGCGACGCCAATCCAAGTGACCGCGTGCAATGTATTGAATACACAAAGCATTACTTCGAGGTGCGTCCTTTTGGTCTACTCGGTACAGAACCACAGTATTAACTGCTTTCTATACTCAGGCTCTTTTCAATCAAGCGCCCGACTACGAGCGTGCAATCCAAGCGGGGAAAGACGCACGTCACCTCTGGTTTGCGTTGCGGGATTGGCGAGGTGCAGACCCGGAGAGATACTTTGGAAGTCTGGGAAGCTGGGCTGAAATGAGGATGAAGGACCTCGGCGTGTCATAGCGATCATCTCAACACATATAGAAAGCGGGTGTATCTCGCAGATTGATGAGTAGCGAACCCCTATTTAGATACATCTAGATATTTCATAGCGTCTCGAATGCACGAATCGGCTTTGGCTTGCTACTCAGTCTTGCTAGTCTGCCCTTGCCACCACGAGCTTGGGCACATAATTTTGGTTAGCCCTGATGACAGGAAGGCTGTACTTGTATTTGTATAAATCAATAACGCCAGGGAGACCCAATTAGGGTGGGTGTAGACCAACCAAAGTTCTGGCACAGACCTCATCTGAAGGTATTACAACTCGGATGACGTACTGTCAAATCCTCAGATGGCTACTGTTGATACCGGGCCCCAGCTGAAACAAGACACGACGTCATCGCAAGTAGCATCCCTGCTAGGCCTCGTCCCAACTTTTGATTGGCAAACAGCAGTTCATTTCATCACCATATGCCTTTTCTATATGAGAAAGCCTTTCCTCTAATGCTAAAATGACGAAAGTTTTCGATACGGTTTACTGTTAACCCTTTTCTAAATAGTAATTTATAGAGTAAATACGTTTCTTTCCGCGTTAATAGTGTGTCGATAACGCTGTTCTTGTGCCACATCTCTGACTCACGCATCCGAGGAGGATCAACAGAATGTGGCTTTAAATCTTTTTCACCGCTTCTGACGCTCTGCTAGGTCGTTCACGGCGGACATGAAAGAGAAGTCCGAGAAAAGATGGTAGCTAGCGCGCTTTGTGGGTGAATATGGGGGACAAGTAACGTAGCTGTGTAAACTGTGTTCGGGGACCGGCATCGGGTTGGTGAACAATCTATTCGCTGGTGAAATCGGGTTAGCTCTTCTGACAGAGTTTGCTAATTAGTACTGAGGATATGGTAATAGACCAGCCCTATTAGTCGCCGGCCAGTTAGCTGCCAGGCAACATACGACCAAGCGGGCGGCAATGAAACCCGCGGCTTAATTCTTCCTCACGGTTTAGAGCGAGATATAAGTGAGCGAATAAGATAGCAGAACCCTAGCAGTAAAGTAGATCGAGATTACCTTTAGCTTTCGATCTAACTAAGGCAGAACTAGGAACGATGAAGATTAGCAGGAAACAGAGAGTTATAAATTGGGAGTAGAAACGAAGCTAGAAACACCGGAACATCAGGGAAAAAAAAATTGCATAAAAATGCGAAATTTGAAAATAAAAGTATATATATAAGAGACTTAGAAGGGTATTCACTCCGCTCTTTTAAACGATAGCGCTTTATAGGTAGGACTCCGCACTCCCTCACGGCCTCGAAAGCAATAAGCCGACCTCTTGTAAGAAAAAGACAAAATTTTGCTATCAATGTCTAATACAGTATCTTATTTCTTGTCAGCCCTGACGGAATATCCGCCCGCTATAGCCAGACCCTTGCCCGGCGCCCCGGGGAGGCCTGCGATGAGCGGCCGTCTTTTCAGAGCGTCGATCTACGTCATGTTCATTTCGCAGCGCTGATGATCAGTGCCCCGGTACTAAGAGCGCGCGGGTGACGAGATGTCTTTGTTCCTGGGGGGGGGGCCGTAAAAAACGATCTTACCGCTTGGTTAAAGGCTGAGATTTCTGTGTGTGTGCTCTTTAAGGAGAAGCGCTGCTCGATTTATAATGGCAAGTTTTCTTGAGGCCTGTTGGTCCGTTGTGAGATGTTTTGAGAGCTATTTAAGTTGAAAGATTTTTAAAGCATGTGCATCACAGTAAATGATGCGAATAGAGTAGAATGAGCCTGATAAAAATTATAGTTAGAATTTGTAGTTGGTGAATGCTTGATGCTGATCTCTTTAAATTAAAGGCTTCTTATGACAGGGTTGAGCCTTGATTGACGGTTAAGTTGCTAACCTTGGTGGGATTGAACGGACTGCAAGCCAGGGCTAAAGGGCCACGTTAGAGAATGTACTAGTGATTTGCAAATATTGGCAGAATGAAAGTTTGCTTAGGGGGTTATGACATTTAAGTATAAGAACAGAATCTACATCTTCTACTCCTTCTTAACTTTTGCTCCTATTATTAATACCTAGTCGTTAGTCCATCTTCTTTTAGTTCATCTAGTCACTCCTTACTATCCTCTTATAGGACATCACACTCTTTTCTTCTTAACCTACTTAGCTAAATTAGTTAAAAAATGCGCTTCTCTCTCTCCGTCTTCGTTGCCATCGTCGGTGTCGCCGTTGCCGCTCCGACTCTCCCCGTCACCGGCGGGGGCGTCACCGACTACCCCGTCACCGACTACCCCGTCACCGGCCTTCTCGGCAGCAATGACCTCGTCGGTGAGCTGACCGGCGTCGTTGACCAGGTCGAGGCCGGCCTTAGTGTCTAAGATCTTGAAAAGAAACTAGACGCCCTCCTCGGTTCTTCTCTCGTTAAGGTATGTGCCTCCCTCTTGGCCTTAATGACATGCAGAACAGGAGAAAAGCTGACAGCTGGAAAACCTAAGGTTAAGTCTGCCATCGGCCAGCCCCTCGCACAGAAGCTCCTCGCACTAGTTTAGGGCGGCCCTTCTCCGCAGATCGTCCACGCCGTCGCTCAGGGTATTGCCCTTGTTGAGCAGGGCGTCGCCATCCAGACAGTCGACGCCTACGTTAAAGGCATGACTAATGGTGCCGTCACCTCCCTCAACAAAGCTCTCGGCATAGACAATATCTAAAAAGTCCTATAGATATGAGCTGTGTTTACGCTCCTGGAGATAGAGGGCACTCGGCTCTAGGCTTCGAGAATCGTTGGGTTCGTTTGCGTTGCGAGCGAAGTACTGCCCTCTACGATTAAACAGCATCTAGAAAATAAATATCGGGATAATTATGTGCTTATAGAAAACACATAATTTTTAGTTAATAATCTTTATATTAGAATTATATTTAATAAATACTATAAAATAAAATTAAAGTTTATAATATTTTTCTTATAAATTAGATAAATAAGTAAATTAAATTACTATTTTAATATATTAATTTAAAATATATAAAAAAAAAATAAAAAAAAATAAGAAATAGTTTTTATAGTCTTTATTATATAATTAAAACTAAGAAGCTTTTTAATAAAATTAGTTAAAATTCTATTAAGGAATAACTAGTATAAAAGAAGTAATAAGTAAGATCTTAATAAATAAGCTATTTATAATAGTATAACTCTATTATTTATTAATAAAAACCTCCTTTATAAAATCCTTATAAAGATCTTATAGCTTTATAATTATATTCTCCCTTATTATATATAAACCTATATAAACCCTTTATATTTATAACTATCTTATATTATAATAATACTTAAGCTCTTAACTTTATTAGCTTATAGTTATATTTTCTTATTTAATATATAGTTATATTATAATAAACTACTCTTTTTTTTATTTTATTTTTTTATATTTTATTTTTCTTTTAAATATAACTTATTTCTTAGCTTAAAGCTCTTTTAACTTTATTTTCTTTTTATTATTATTATATATTATATTAGCTTTTTATAAAATATATTAACTATATTAAGACTATAAATAGCCTTTTTTTTATTAATACTTAATAAATATATAACTTATATATATATTAAATTTCTTTATAAATAGTTCTTTAATTTTATTAATAGCTCTTTTTATTTATTATATTTTAATTTTATTATATTTACTTATTATTATAATCTATTCTTTTATTTAGTTATTTTTTAAATAATTTCCTCTTTATTAGTTTTTAATAAATATATAGTTTATATATAATATAAGTTATATTTTAAATAGTTTTTTTAATATAATAATAACTTTTTTTATTACTTTTTTTTATTAACTTATTTTATTATTAAATTTAAAAGTTATATTTTTTATAATATTTATAAAACTATAACTTTTTCTTTTTCTTTTTCTTTTTTTCTT
>JAAHCF010000902.1:0-12615 GCA_038367545.1 Beauveria asiatica | reverse complement strand
GTGCGTGGAAAAGGGGTAAAAGTGGGTACCTTTTACCCTTCTCGATTCATCATTGGTGACTGGCGCCACAGCACCTTACTGGCTGTTGTGGCCCACACTACATGCTCTATCCACGGCTTCAACAGGATGTGCCATGGGATAGTGGCACTTACAGAATGCAGGCCAGTTTCGAGATACTGGAAGCGTCATTGGATGGAAACATGTTTTTGATAAGAGAAAATATCACGTTGTTTGTGTCCCATACTCTAGCAATGTGAGCTCTTCCTTGGAGCACTCCTCAGCAGTGTCGTCATGTCCTCTTCCGCCTTGGGGATGGGGGCAATAATTGTCAGGGCAAAACAGTGAAAGAGGTCAACTTTTAGCTGTTGCGTAACGGGAGAACGAGTCCGGTTCCGGCGCGCCAAGCGACATCGCCCCCTTCCTTTGCCTTGCCCAGTGAGGCTTGCGTTACCTCGTATCCAATACTTCAAGTCTGACAATGCAAACGTGAAACAATAGTTGAGCACAAAAGCAGGCAATGTCGGCCTGTTCCTCCATCTTTTGCCCGTGAATGGTGAATGACGGTAGCTCGACAGCCGCCGTGCAACAGTAACACGGCCTTGCGTGGGCGAAGACGGCCCATCACTGTTGTGGGAAAAAAGTATAAAGGCACAGACTGACCCCCTTTCGATGGAATAGTAACAATGCTCCGTAAAATTTTTTACACCTCAAGCGGCAACGCCCCTCGCAGGAAAAAATTCGACATGTCCGAGTGACACTTGCTCATTCGGTCTTGTTCCTGGGAGGGGAAGGGGGGGGGGGGAGTGGTTCTTCTCCGATTCATACGTCCTGGGTCGTTGTTGGCCGCAACGGGACGGGAGAGCTTTGAGCCACCAACTTCCATGGGTCAACGGGACGCCAACGGGACGTCGAGACGTTCATTGGGCCTTGCCCGTACACCCATCATGGGTCCAATCCTGCCGGCACACATCCCCAGCTCCCATAACACATTGGGCCGGACAGGGGTCGGTAGACCAAGAGGAAGACAACTCCAGCTCCCATAACACATAGGGCCGGGACGGGGGTAAGTTGAAGAGAGCTGCAAGAATCTGACCAGAACAAGTTACTCATCTGCTTAGTTGCCGCCTTTCGCCAGTCTGCCTGCGACAAGCTGCTGCGCACACGGACGGCCATCTACAGGGAGCCCAACAGCAGAAGGCATTCGTCAGTGCCAGCTGCAACCTGTTTTCGGGCTGCGAAGAGCAGGCACGACTTTTTGCCTCTCTTTTCCGGTGAACAGTCCGCATGCCTCTACTTCATCCTCGGATAGTCTGTCCTCGTTTCGGATAGCTTTGGGCTGCGAAGAGCAGGCACGACTTTTTGCCTCTCTTCTCCGGTGAACAGTCCGCATGCCTCTACTTCATCCTCGGATAGTTTATCCGCCTCGGATGAGGCGAGGATAGACTATGGCGATAACTATATGAAGAGTCCGGCAGATACCACTCCTCCGGTTGACAGTTTAATTGCCTTGGAGGATCAGGCGGAACTGTTCCACCAATTTGATAGTCTCGGTTCAGAGACATATCTCGGAGTAAATGATAGGTTTTTTCTATCCGAAGAACAGGCAGATCCCTGCCATTTTCCCGACATTGACAGTCCTGGAACGGTACTGTCAGACGACAAGCGACGAGCACGGGCAGATGCCTGCCATTTTCCCGACGTTGACAGTCCTGGAACGGTACTGTCGACGTCGAGCGACGACACCACCCAGTTCAACCTATATCGACAGGGCCGGTTTTCCAGGTAAGTACCTTGCTTTTGATTTCGAATAAAACGTTTGAACACCGGGAGCCCTGGAGACCTGCCGTGGATATGGAATGGGATGGAGTAGAATAGAATGGATGTGTTACTTTTACCTTTTCTTGTCACTAAAAAGTCCCTGAATGTGCTCGCCATAGCGAAATGTGACCATTCGTAGACGTAGAAGCATTGACAGAGAGAGTACATCGCCGTATGTACCAGAAAAGTGTATTGTCCGTAGGTGAGAGGTGAGGAAAATGCCAAGATGATCAGCGGTCGTGGTCCGGGTCAAGAGACAATGGGTGATGGCGCTAAGCAATGGGCAATATCTACAACACTGACATTAGACCTCGATCTGTGTGAGAGCTTGGAGGCTCTGAGTTTGAGTTTCTCATGAGTTGCAGGTGAAAAACTGAAGCAAGATAATTGAAATGGCATGCTCATGTATGGCCGATAATTTGCTGAACAAGGCATGTTAATTACAAGTTTCTCGTAAAGGGTTATAATAGCGACTCATTATAAAAGACAAAACAAATTCTCTGGAACAAATTCAGCATCGTCGAATATAGAAACCTGGACAGCATTCTTCAACGCCAATAACTGCATAGCAGTCCTCAACCCCTTTCTGAACTACCCAAACGCGCCCCCTATGCATCCACTCAACACCATCGCTCCCCTAATCTACAAAAAGACGGCGTAAAATCAACACGTCACCTGCGCATCTCCGTTCGCGGCTTTACTGGTGCTGCTGGCCCTGCCAATTTTGCTGCGGCGGCGGCGAGTAATAGCCTTGCGGCGGGGGACCGTATTGTTGTTGCTGCTGCTGCTGCGGTGGCGGACCCTGCTGGTACTGTCCCTGCTGGTACTGTCCCTGTTGTTGCGGCGGACCCTGATAATTGTTGCCCTGCGGTTTCTGACCATGTTGCTGCTGTGGCGGTCCTTGGCCGCCGTTGGCCATGGCCATGACGTCGGGGCGCTTCTCGAGGGGTTGATGAAAGTTGCAGATGCCGCAGACGACATCCTGGTATCCCTTGATGGTGAATGGAACCACGGGCTAGAATTTTTGATTAGCACTGTCTGGTTTCGTTGCGAGCCAAGGTTCAGCCGGCCAGCAACAGGCTGGCTGACTTACAACGTAGCAAACGGTAAAAAAGGGGCGCTCCTTTTGCACGCGGGCGGCGTTGTTGCCGCAGTGGTGACACTGGGTGACGATGCCCTCGTAGCCCTTGACCTCGGAGCGAAACGTCTGCTGGCCGCACACAAAGAAAAAGGCCATGACGGCGGCTGTCGCAAAAAGTCCTTTGTGTTTTTGATGCTTCTTTACGAGGAATTCGTGTGTGTCAAAAGCCGAGTGGCTCTGTAAAGAGGTTTCGCGGGTGGCGCAGTCGGGCGCAGTGGTTTGGAAAAGTGTCCAATGTCGTGAATGATGCGCAACCAGAGCGTGTGTGTCTTGTATCGATATCAGTGCAGAGAAATCAAAGATTCAAGATGAAGAAATGTACAGCAGTCGATAGAAGATGACGCTTTAAGAATGGCAACATGTCAACACAGGAGGTATTTGTCGATTTCAAGCGCCACTGGTGACGCAAGCAGACGAGCTTAATTTTTGTTTAGCGGCCTTGAATCCCTGGAGAAGGCCCCTCTTTTCGCGGCTGCCCCAAGGCCAGAGCTCCACTTCATTCCATCACCTGTGGCGCGACCTCTGTCTGTCTGTGGCGCAGCTAAAGCCACTAAAAATAATTCTGCCCAGCTTTTCAACTTGATGAAATCTATGTGCATTGCCCATTTCAATCAGACTTTACCAATATTTCGTCTCGTATTTACCAGCCGAATCATTCTACGTCTTCTCAAAGAGCCATCCCCCCCCCCAAAAAAAATTATACAAGCACACTCGACCAGGGCTTCACCCTTCCAGTCCCAGCGCGGCACTGCGGAGACCCTCGCACTGAGCGCTTCTCGCGCCAAACCACCCACCACCACCACCCATGATGCTCTACGACCTCAACATTGCGTGGTCGCCCTCGACCCCTACCGACAAGCTCCTGGCCACTCTCTCCACCGCCTCCAGCCTCGGCTACTCGACCGTCGCTCTCAACCACCAGCTCGAGCTCCCCGTCAACTCCACACCAACCTCACCCTTTCCCACCCTCACACCACCCTCGTCCTCGTCCTCGTCCTCGTCCTCGCCCTCCTCCCTTCCCAACATCCTACACCGCGCCACATTCCCCCTCTCCGATCCCTCCGCGCCAAACTACCGCCTCAACGCCCTCGCCTCCGCCTACGACATTCTCGCCGTGCGGCCCACCACCGCCGAGGCCTTTCAAAACGCCTGCCTGACGCTCGACGTCCCGCTCATCTCCCTGGACCTCTCCCAGCGGCACCCGTTCCACTTCCGGCCCAAGCCGTGCATGGCCGCCGTCGCGCGCGGCGTCCGCTTCGAGGTGTGCTACGCGCAGCTGCTCAACGCCCCCGACGCCCGCGCCCGCGCCGCCTTTATCGGCAACGTGACCAGCCTGCTGCGCGCCACGCGCGGCGGCCGCGGCGTCATTCTCAGCAGCGAGGCCCGCACCGCGCTCGGCCTGCGCGCCCCCGCCGACGTTGTCAACCTGCTCGCCGTATGGGGCCTGCCGAGCGACAGGGGGCTCGAGGGCCTGCGCGCGCTGCCGAGGGGCGTCGTCGTGAATGAGGGCCTCAAGCGCACCGGCTTCCGTGGCATCGTCGACATTGTGCAGACGGCGGAGGAGCCGGCAAAGGGCGCCCAAGAGGACAGCGGAATGGATGCCGGTGCGGGTGCGCCGTCCGAGGGGCCGGCCAAGCAAAAGAATCAGAAGCGCAAGTCGGGACAGCAGGAAGAGGGGCAGCAAATGAGCAAGCGGCAGGCGAAAAAGATGCGTCTCGCCAATCGGGCGGCTGCTGGAGCTGCAGATAAGTCCTGATGATGTGCTGCTGGAAACCGAATTCGACACATGATACCCAAGATTATACAATGTACATTTTCAGAGCGACAGATGAACTCTCAAATTTGGTTTTACTATAGAAAAAGGGAACCGAAAAAACACACCTAGATCTAACCCTTGTAGCAATACAACTAATCCGAAGAAGAACCCCCCGCCCCAGGGTAACATACAAAATAGAACGTGTTAATTTCACAAAAAGAACGTTCAACCTAGGCTTGTACTTTTGTGGCTTCAGCAGCGGCCGTCGCCGGAATCATCAAGTTGCCCAGATCCAGCAAGGTGCTCAGCTTAACCCCGGACAAGTCTATGGGTAGCGGTGGAGGGACCGTCGCCGCTGGCGGCGCCGCAGTAGTACTTGTGGGATTAAGAACGCTAGGTTGCCCCTGCACAGCCGACTCGAGAGGTGCAGATGTATCCGGTGTCGACGTCTCCGGTGTAGACGTCTCAGGTGTCGCATCTGCCGGAGAGCTGGTCGACGTTGACGCTACTGCACTTGACTCTGCGGCTTCGCTCGACTCTCCGGCTGGCTTCCCAATTTCATCAGCAGGTGGCGGAGGGGACGAGGTCGGTATGGGTATGGGTTTGGCGGTCGGAGTCGGGATGCCGGGACTGAAGATGGAGATGACTGAGACTCCAACTCCGTTACCATCCTTGTTTGGCGTGGCTTCAATCACCGTAGGCAAACTCGATGGCGCGACCTAGCACCACTTATGAGCATACATCACTTTTGATCTCGCAAAACTGAGCAATACGTACCGCAGTGCCGTCTGTACCAGGGTCGACACCCGGTGCGACCGTGACTGTTGTAGTGACGGTAACCATGTGCGTCGCAGCCGGACCCTTCTCCGTGACGGTGACCGTGGAAGCTGGCCCCTCTGCAAGCGACGTGATGGTGATAAAGGATATTCGAATACTGTACGAGGTTAACATGAGAACATATGACAGCAAAAGATTTGACATACCCGCCGTCGGTGGGAGGAGGCGCTACAAAGGGCATAGAGGGAGAAGAAGTCATCGGTACTGGTGGTTTGTCATGCACTGAGGTGTTTTCCCGCCCCGGAGTTTCAATCGCGGAAGGCATTGTTGGCTGCAATGGCGGATTGGGCGGCTCGGCAACGGGCTCCATTGGCGCTTGAGTTGCGCCGGGTCCCTGAAACGAAGGCGTGATGATAGTAGTGATAGTAGTGTTGGATCCGCCTGGCAAGGGTGGCTGCACTGGAGGAATGGGCAACTCAGTGCTAGAGGGAGGATCTTTGACGGGCGGACCTGGCGGCGGCCCCGGCGGCGGCCCCGGCGGCGGACCTGGCGGCGGCGTTGCGCCAGGGTCAATAAAAGTAGGCGTGATGATAGTAGTGATTGTAGTGTCAGACCCGCCTGGCAAGGACGGCAGCAATGGATTGGATCCGCCTGGCAAGGGTGGCTGCACTGGAGGAATGGGCAACTCTGTGTTAGAAGGATCCTCGACGGGCGGACCTGGCGGCTGAGTTGCGCCAGGGTTAACAAAAGTAGGCGTGATGATAGTAGTGATTGTAGTGTCAGACCCGCCTGGCAAGGACGGCAGCAATGGATTAGATCCGCCTGGCAAAGGTGGCTGCACTGGAGGAATGGGCAACTCTGTGTTAGAGGAAGGATCTTCGACAGGCGGACCTGGCGGCTGAGTTGCGCCAGGGTCAACAAAAGTAGGCGTGATGATAATAGTGATTGTAGTGTCGGATCCGTCCACCGGTAATAGTCCAGGTGCTGATGCGACGCCGCCCGCGTTATTCGGAGAGCCTGGCGTCAACTCATCTAGTTGGTTCGGGTTGGTTCGTCCCCCGGCTGCCTTTCTGACTTGAACTGGACCAGCAGTGACGAGCTAAACCTGGTTAGCAAGACGTTGACGTTGGACAAGCGTGCTTCTATTACCGGGGCGGCCGAGGCCAGAAGAGCGTAAATAGCGAGCGACTGCATTCTGGAGCCTGAAAATTGTCCGGGAGAGAATGCTCGCGCCCGCCAACGAGTATTAGATTAAAGTAAGAAGAAGTTGAGAGATGAGACTCTGGTAGTGACTGGGAGAACGGGCCTGCCGTTGAGTAGAGGACGCGAGTGCTGACTTGGTTCAGGATGCAAGCGAATGAGCATCTAGTGACGCCAAGCGAGCAGGTCGCGAGAAGGGCTGGGCGCGGACGGATGACTCTTGACTTTTGTTGGAGGGTATAATGGATCTCGAACTGCAATTCGGGAATTAGCATGAAGCGCGATTAAAACAGAAACGACCAACGCACCCTTTCCCCAAAAGATGCGAACCAGGGGCGAGGAGAAGGGCGCCGTACTTGGCGTAGAAGACAAAGGCTTGGTTAGGGGGCCGCGCATGGAATGTTCATGGTATTATCAAATGGAGATGGTGATAGATGGGATGAAGAGAGCTATCATCATCCTCGTAGCATGATAGTAGAGAAAAGAGCGAAGAGGGAGAGAGTGGTGGATGGGGACGTCGCGAGAATGGCTCCATGGTTGCGTTTCGACGGGCGAGTGATGTTTCGCTGCACCAGTCTGCGACGATTTCAATACTCCGTGAACATGACCGTATTGTGGCTTGGTGCTCGGCTCGGAAATTCCTGAGTGTGTAAATAACGATTTCTGCGGCGCTGGAGGCGAAACCCAAGGTCAAACCGAGTTCGGTGGGCGACGCCACTGGCGATGAGACGGATCGTGTTGCAGGATGATGCTAGGGCGTTGGATGGCCAGGGTGGCTTAATTCAGCGTAGAATAGATTTTAGGTTGTTTAGAGAGATTCTCTAATCGGAGGGGTCCATGGAAGATTTATTGAGCGAGGGCATGGCTTCGACTTGAACGATGCGCGTCGTTGGACATGGCGATGGTCATGGCGATGGTCATGGCGATGAGGTTGCAAGATGAGGGTCGCCACCGATGCAATGCATAAGCCCAGACCGGATGGCGGTCAGAAGTGGTAACAATCCGAGCTTGCCTGCGACTAGCCCTCGATTCAGACGGGAGTAGGAGGCGGCGTATCGGGGGCGAAACTGGTCTGCGGCATATGGATGGATGCAAGGAGGGGAATTATGCCATGCAATTGCGAGAGGCCGATGAGATGCAAGACTGACGGCGATAATAAGGTACCTACATCCGTAGATAGGTAGCGACCAATACAACGCGTTATAGCGCTTTGTAGTGGCCAATGGCGAGGTTATTATAGGGGGTCAAGGCTGAATCCAGCGGCTGTTGACGCTGACCTTGTAGTGACCTCGACAGCTTGCCCAAGTATCACTCCGAATGTACGTATAATAGCAGGTCTTGAAGGTTAGATAAAGCCAAGATGCACAAGATTATCCTTTTTTAAAGGTAGTATAGCTCGCAAGTTAGCTATAAGTCAATGACAAGCCTCTGCGAGGCGGTTTCCACCAACGACTTCCATCACAAAACCGCCCAGGCTTGGCGAGCGCCATGCATCCGCATCATCCATCCGCATCATCCATCCGCATCATCCATCCGCATCATCCATCCGCATCATCCATCCGCATCATCCAGCAGCACGCCCAAAATCAGCTGGAAGCGTCAATCTCGGTCTCCGGGCTGAGCTGAGGCTTAATCTTGGCGGTCCACCAGCGATTGCGCCCCTGAAATCACCATTTCTACCCCGGCCATGTTCCGCAAGCCTCATGGTGTCGCCGCTTTGCAAGTCACAATATCGGAGCGACCATGTGTATTGCACTCGACAGCATCATCGTACATATGTGCATTCAATGGCATCTGCAACCAGCCAAGAGCAATCAGACCTCCGGCAACGCGACCACCCGCGACCATGCCACATGCACAACCCCGCAAGAACCTGCCCGACAGAAGAAGTGGGCTGTCAGATAAATTAAAGCCTGGCTGCAGCTGCGTCACATGCTGGTATTTACTCAGGGAGCCTCTGCCTTTTTGATGTCGATGTTTCATGCAAAACCCTTGACGCTGATCCAAGCACATCCTGAACGAAAGAGCTTGTCACTTCGAGTGCGACGAGGAAAGCCAGACTGTCTGCCATGTTTCGAGAGCGGCCACAAGTATCGGCGCCGGTCGAGTAGCTCTCGCTTCAATTTATTCCGGTGTTCAAAGCCCATTTTGCCCATGCCAAGAGCACGAGGGCCGCACCGCATTTCCAACGCGGCCGAGACGTACGGAAGCATGCGGCACACTGGCGAGGACCCCGCGCTGACGGATGCACGGGAGCTACCTTCGCTACGTGCTGCAGGTCAATGGCATTCTAATTATCAACGAGTGCGTCCGCGACCGAGGGCCTTGGGCGGCTACAAAGATACCTTGAGCAGAATCGTCGACCCAAGGTTTCCTGACCATGTGGCGCAGAGCGCATCCGCCATTCTACCAGTTTCAATTTGTGTTCCTGTAAGTCATGTTGCGTGAGAGATGAAATGTAGTGACGAGACGTGCATGTTCTGAGATATGAAATGCAGCAGCAGCAGCAGCGATAGCTAACCCTGTGTACTGCACCGCTTACAGGCACGGGGCTTGCTGCAAACACGAACTAGTCCTGCTAGTATGCGAATGTCAGGATGTATAAATCCCACAGATGGCGACATCAGAGCGATGGTAGGCAGCTCCATGTTCATTGACATGCTCGCCCGGCCGACTTATTCTTTGTACTCGTCCACATACTGCCCTCTCACACCTAAACCATCGCCGCAGCCATCTTGCACCGAATCTCGGCCTTGAGCCCAGACAAACAGACCAAGTCGTGCAGGCTCTGAGATGCCCCCATCATGGCCAAATCGCACACATCTACAGATGACCAGGCCGCCGTCTTGCTCCATGGCAGCATTCTGAGCTTGTCGTCCTCAGCCTTGGCGCCATGGTCCGCTTTCTGAGTACAAAGTAAATGTCAACTCGGCAATACAAACTTGTACGGTTCCCGAAATCGCGAACCCCTTTTCGTAACGCGGCCGTCGACGGAGGCGCGGGGCGGAGAGTCGGCTGTGTTTGAAATGTGAAACAATTGTTTAGTTGCGTTTTGCAAATCCGCCGTCCCGGCCGGGAATGCCTCAAATGATACAGCATCATATTTCCAGACTGTTTGATCTTGATGTAGCAGTTGTGTGAGCAACTATTGTGCAGGAAAAAAAAAGAAGAAGAAAAAAGCAGCAGCTACGAATATTACTGCGGTCGCATGGTCATCAGCTTGCCGGGAGATGGCCGTTTGACGCTGACGTACAGCTCCTCCTCGATGTACAAACAAGGCCCTTGTTTTACTGCGCCATATTATCCGCACTTGACCGTTGAATTGAACCGTAAATTATTTAAAGCCATGGCCGTAAAAAAAAAAAAAGGTCAAAGCTGACGTCTTCTACAGAGGTATAGCCTCTGATCGCCGCGTAGCTCCCGAGAGCCGTCCAGATCGGGATGGCGGCGAGAAGCCAGATGGCGCAAGTACCTCGTCCCGCCAGGCACCAGCAAAAAGGTACCTAATGGCGCTAGGGTCCATGACCTCACTGGGCTTGCCCATCATGAGGAATCATTTCCTGAGCAACAGTCATACATTTTCCAACGCCTTGGCATTGAGAATGTAACTACCTACTTATTGTGACGATTGCAAATGCTGCACCTTACCCGCATCTCTTGTACACTGCGGCTGGCTTCGCAATAACAGATATCGCAACAATGGCACCGACGCACGTTCTCGATAATTACTACCTGGCCATCACGGCCATTGTCACGGTCGGCTTCCAGCTCGCATGCTTCTTGGTCGCCTACTCTTGTCAATTCGACAAGATTACCGGTCCGTCCCAGCTTGACCAACCCTCCCCCCCAAAAGAAAACCCCAAATTTCCATTGACTAACCAGCGTGGTCCAGACCTGGCCGGCGGCCTCAATTTTACCATGCTCGCCATCCTCACGCTCGCCCTCAGCGGCGCCGGCGCCGGCGTGGACCTGCACCCGCGGCAGCTCGTCGTCTCCCTCTTCATGATTGCGTGGTCGGTGCGCCTCGCCGGCTTCCTCTTCTTCCGCATCCTCAAGACGGGCAAGGACGAGCGCTTCAACGACATGCGCGGCCGGTTTCTCTCCTTTCTCGGCTTCTGGGTCTTTCAGATGCTCTGGGTCTGGACCGTCTCCCTGCCCGTCACCCTGCTCAACAGCCCCAACGTGACGCGCTACCCGCAGCGGCCGTTTGGCACGGGCAGGGATGTCGCGGGCGTGGTGCTCTTTGCCGTCGGCTTCGTCTTTGAGGCGGGCGGCGACGTGCAAAAGTATCTGTGGAAGGCCAGGCAGACGCGCGAGAGCAACCGCACCGCCGTGTGCGACTCGGGCTTCTTTGCGCTGTCGCGGCACCCCAACTACTTTGGCGATATTATTATCCAGTGGTGTACGTTTGTTCTCTTGTATTTTTTACTTTTATTCATCTGCTTGTGTATGTATAATCCAGCTAATCCGTCATCAAAGCCATCTTCATGATTGCCGTCTCCGCCGCCGCCGACGGCTACGTGCACGGCCAGGCCTACAAGGCGCTATACGCCAGCATCCTCGGGCCCGTCTTCATCACCCTCCTCCTCCTCTTCGTCTCGGGCATGCCGCTCGCGGAGCGGCCCAAGGCCAAGGACCGCTACGAAAAGGGCAATAACTGGGCGGGCTACAAGCGCTGGCTCGACCGCACGAGCCCGCTGATTCCATTACCTCCCCAGCTCTACGCCCGGGTGCCCGTCTTCTTGAAGCGTAGCGTGTTTTTGGAGCTGCCCATGTACGTGTTTGACCCGGCGAAGCACTCGGACGTGGCGACGCCCGGCGGTGGGAGAGACGGCGGCGACGGCACTGGCCGCGACAATCAAGGACGGGAGAGTGCCGAGCAGCGGCTCGTGTAATATCAGATATGTCAATGACAAAGAGTCATGTTGAATGTAGTGAAAATGTATAATGTGCATCAACAACGACTTGCAATATGTATCATTACATGATGACTTGATTATGAAGCCATTGCATACCCTGCTCCTTTCACTGTCCCTGGTATCCGCCCCTGCAACCGACAACTTTCCATAGATGCATCGAGCATCAGTCCAAGGCGTCTTGCGCGGGCCCTTGCCCGCTGCTATCTGACGAGCGCTCCGAGTACGACTCGGAGCTCTCTGGGATGGGCACCATGGCGCTCTTTGTCCAGATGTGGACGGCCTTGGACCAGTCTATGCCCGAGACGCAGCCTCCTCTGACGGATACCACATTTTTGGCCTATCAAAGTAAAAGCTGTGTCAGTTTTGTCATCAAGTCATTTTTGTCTTGTTGAAAAGAGGTTCACGTCTAGTTGAATAGGAAGAACCGGGGGGGGACGTACATCTGTGCTGTGAAGAATTCTTGTGCCGCAGTTTCGGCAGAAATAGCTTCAACATGAGTCTGTTAAGACAAGCTTCCATTGCAAGAACAGAAAAAAAAAGGGGGGAATGGACAAGAGCATCGGGTAAAGTTATTTTTGCTCACCAATACAAGGTTGCCCCCGTCGACGTCAACCGTCTTCCCTCAAAGTTCAATTAGCAACAAGAGAGACAAGCCAACACCCTTTCCCCAAAAACACGGGCTCCCGTTCTTGTTCTTGTCATGCATACTCACCTATAGCAGCTCAGCAACTCCGAGGCGGGCGGCTCAAACTTGGGGAAAATGGCCGACATGGCAAAGGCCGAGCTCGTCAGCGCCTTGCACGTGTCGCAGTGGCAAACGTAGGTGGCCAGCGGCGCGGCCAGCGGTGTCTTGAAGCGGACGGCGCCGCAGTGGCATCGGGCGTCCATGGGGGCGGATATTTTTTTTTGAATTTTCTTTGGTCAATGTTGTCCCGTATTCAAAAATAGATGGCAAGAGATGAAATGAAAAAAAAAAAAAAAAAAAAAAAGAAAGCTTCCAACAA
>JAAHCF010000901.1:0-12656 GCA_038367545.1 Beauveria asiatica | reverse complement strand
AAAAAGTCTTACCTAAAGCCCCCCCCCCCCGCCCCTATAATAGCGCTATATTAGTATCTCTAAGGAGGAGGGTAGATAGTAACCTATATATATAAAAGAATTAATAAAGAAAAATAAGAAGTAATTATAAATAAAGATATATATTATATTTAGTTCCTAAAGAGACCCCTTAGTATTATAAATATCTATATAAAGCCTAAAATAGACCTAAGGTACTTCCTTAATAATATACCTTTAGGTATTAAGTTTTTATATATAATAGTAAAAGACTTTAATTTTTATTACTTAGACTAGGATATATATAATTAGAAGTTAATATAGGTAAATAAGATAATAAAGACTATAATATAGCTTAAGACTATCCTAATAACTTCTTAAGGCACTATAACTTAATTCTAATATAACTAATATATAAGTATATTAGACCTCCTATAAGCTAACCTAGCTCTAAAAGGAAGATATATAACCCTAAACTAGGATCTTATTAGATCTAATTATATCCCTTAGCTCCTTAAACTAACTATATATACCCTTAATACTAGTATACTTATAAGGAAATAGGGTAAGGTAAATAAGTTAATTATAGAAGTAGAGGCTATAGCCTAGCTTCTCTCTAGGGCTATACTCTAGTTAAATAACCTATTTAAGGTAAAAGAGGCGTATAGCTAATTAGTAAAAATGTTAGAGGAAATTACTAAGAGGGTAGTTCCTATTATAAGCCTAGTATAAGACTAATAGCCTCCCTAGTAGACTAATAAAGTATAAGTAATAGTTATAAATATTAAGAGGAAGTAGTAGTATATACTAAAGACTAGCTCTTAGGTTAACTAGAATACTATAAGAGAGGTAAGGTTATACTAGGCCTAAGCTTTAGCTAAGGTATAAAGAGTATTATAAAGAACTTACTTTAATGCCTTATAAGGGACCTTAAAGTTATAAAAGTAATATAAGTAAGTAAAGAGGTATACTATTAAATATATAGCTAATATAATCCTAAAGCTAGCTTAACTAGGATAAGATATATTTATTAGGACTAAAGAGGAGAAGATAGAGGTCTTAATATAAAAGTTCTTCTTAAAGTTAGAAATAATAAACCCTATATTAATACTACCTTATAACCCTATAATACTATATATAGTACTAAATACCCCTTCCCTAATAGTATAGGATATATCTAAAATCCTATTACTAATTATAGAATAAGAGGTAGAAATAATACTATAGAGCTATATAGTATAGAATACCCTAGGCCTAGATAAGATCCTATATAGCTTCTTAAGAGTATTAGGCCCCCTACTCCTTAAGATATTAGTAATACTATATAATACCTCCTTAGAGACTAGCTATTTTCTATAATAATACTAGGTTAGGACTATAGTAGTCCTTTAAAAGCTAGGAAAGATACTAGATAAATTATATATAATTAGTAACTAGAGGCTAATTATACTCTTAAATATAATAAATAAGCTATTAGAAAAAATACTTACTACCTATATTATATCTATAGTAAAGGAATACCGCCTCCTACCTAAAGAATAAATAAGGAATTAAAGGTAAAGGTTAACTAAGATAGTAATTACCCTAATAATTAAGTTAATTAAAATAGTATAGGCTTATAGTAGTATAGTATTACTCTTATAACTAGATATAGTTAGTGCCTTTAATAATATTAATTATAAGCTTCTTATAAGAGAACTTAAGCGCTTAGGTTACTTAGATAAGATACTCTAACTATTATAGTCCTTCTTAAGTAAGAAAGTAAATAGGCTTTATATTAATAATAAACTAACTATAGAGTAGGCTATTAAGAGAGATATACCTTAAAGGTTATTACTATTACTAATCCTCTTTATTTTATTTACCTTATCCCTCTATAATACCCTTAGGGTAGTACTAGGGCTATATATAGTTAAATTTATAGATAATACTAATCTCTTATTAGTAAGTAAGAACTATAATAAAATAAAGGTATAGCTAGAGACTATATAGGAGATTTATAAAGGATAAGTATACTCTTATTACCTTAGCTTTTTAGTCTTAAAATTTAAGCTATTATATTTCTACTATAATTATACTATAGACTTAAGGCTAATCTAGCTTAGGGAAGATATAGTTTAGCTAGTAACTTATACTTACCTTTTAAGAGTAATTTTATTAAATAGACTAGGATAAGGAAAGTAGGTTAAAGTAATATTTATAAAGATATAAGCTATACTATAGGCTCTTTAAAGGACTATAAGAAAGTTATAAAGCCTAAAGGTTAAAGAGGCTTATAATCTTTACTTTTAAGGTATTTAACTAATTATAACCTTTAAAGCTATAATATAGTACTAGCCTTTAGATAGAGCTACCTAGGGCCCCGCCTGCCCCCTTTATAAGATTTAGGCGAGGTACCTCTATATAGTAGGAGGGGCGTTTAAAGCTACCCTAATATACTATATTAAGACTAAACTTAAAGTTCTCTTACTAGACTTATACCTAATAATATAAAAGAGCTAGACCCTCTTATAATAGGAGGCTAATAGGGCTATAGCTTAGTTATATTATATATTTACCTAAATAGCCTCCCTTACCCTAATTACTTAATATAGTAATAAGAGGGAAAGAAGAATAATACCCTTACTATAAGACCTTTATATTAACCTACTAAAAATTATTAATAGGGGCCTATAAGGGGACTATTATATACTAAACTAGTAGGTAGTATAGTAGTAGTAATTAATATAAGAGTATAAGGAGATAAAAAGCTAATAAAGAGTAAGATAACTTACCCTCTTCTTAGTCTATAAACCACTATAGTTTTATTATAGGGGATAAGTAATACTAATACTTACCTCCCCTTAGTATATTAGCTCTATTATTCTTTAACTTTAAATAAGTAAAATAAAACTTAATACCTTTCTTTATAAGTAAAGAGTCCTTAGATTTAACTTAAGGGAATACTAATATTAATAAGGCCTTAAGGATATATACTATATATTACTTTATTACCTTTAGGTAAGGGACTATAGTAGTCTTATACTACTTATATTATAGGATAAGTATAATATCTCTTTTATACTTAACTATCTAGTCTAGAATAAGAGAATAGTAAAATAGCTATATAACCTAGGGTAACTAACCTATATATATATTAGGGATAAACTAAATATAAGGTAAGAGTATTATAAGATAAGTATAATAAGGTACTAAAAATAAAAATAAATAATATTATTAATAGTAACTAGGTATAATCTAAATAGCCTTATAATATATTCTTAATAGGCTTAGTCTACCTTACTTATAACTAGACTCTAATATAGATAAACCTCCTTTTTATAATAGGCTTAGCCTAGGCCCTTAGTAACTATAGGCCTAAGCCACCTCTCTACCACCCTTACCCCCCTTAGCCCTACCTTCTCCCTTCCCTTTAGCCTAGTTTTAATATAAGGCTACTAGGGTATTAATAATAAGCTATAATAAGTATAACTAGATATAGGCCTCTAATAGAAGGTCTATAAGTATAGACCTATCTAAGAGGGATAGGCCCTTAGATAAAGCTATAGTAGGAGTAGTATTACTACTAAATAGAGTAGTAATAGTAAGTATAGTGGGGGTATTAATAGTAATTATTAATAGGTTTATACTACTTATAAAGCGGGTTTAGTCCTAGCTCCCTTTAGTAAAGCCCCCCCTAGTTTTAAAGTAGATATAGAAAGCCTCTTAGCTAAAGTGCTAGAAGTTAGTATACTTAAGTATTATATCTAGGTTAAGCCTAATATTATTAAAGTACTACTATTAGAAGATAGTAATAGTAGAGATTATAGCTAGTATAACTTATAAATAGTTAGTACTAGAACTATAATAAGATCTAGGTAGACTTACTATAGGGTAATATTACTTTAACTTAGTATATATAATATAAAGATAGGTATTAGCTATTAGGGTTAGTATATAATAAGATTAAGAAGGAATTATAAACTTATTAGCTTACTAATTATAATAGGTTATATAGCTAGAGGTATTTATATAGTTAAGATAGGGCCTATATAAGACTACCTAGGGCTTATTATAAGGAGGCTCTTTATACTTTATATAAGGTATAATAGGGTTTTTAGCTAAGGGAGTAGTAGTATTATTATAACTAAGTTAAGGAGTAGTAGGCTAAGACTAGTTAGGAAATATAGTAAGGCTATAATAAGATAAGGATAAACTTATTATAATAGTAATTATAGTTAAGATTTAAAGACTAAGAAGTAGCTTAGCTTTAGGAGCTAGGTAGGAGTAATAGGGGATTAGGGGTTACTTATTATATAGTAGAGGAGGAGATATAGACTTTCTTATTAAAAGTTAGCCTTATATTCTATTATATAGAATTAGCCTAAATATAGGCTAAGGGCGTATAGAGGTAGCTAGGGAAGAGGGAGAGGAAATATATAGTTAAAATAACTAAAAAAGAAAGAAGAAAAAGACTAAATCTAGGAGGAATTAAGGCCTATTTATCTCCTTAAATTACTAACTAGATTAGCTAGATTAACTAGATTAGCTAGATTAGCTAGATTAGCTAAATTAAATAAATTAATTAAGAAAAATAGTTAAAAAATTAGTTAAATAGTAATTAGACCCTTAATTAATATACTTTTATAATAAGATTACTATAATTAAGAATATATTCTTTTATATAGTATTTATAAGTTATATAAGAAAAAAGAGAATAATAATAGACGCGTATATAGTATATATTTAGCTATAATTCTAATAATTTTAATAATTCTAGATAATTCTAGCCTAAGGTAGGGCTTTTTAAGCTAGTAGATAAGAGGGATAGGAGTAAAAGTATAATACGCTATTACTAGTATAGACCTAGGGCGCTTACCCACGCCTAGGCTCCTTATACCACCTCGCACTAAGCGCCTCACGTTACCTCACGTTACCCTATAGCTATATAGAAGCTTATAGAAACACAGGGAGAAGCGACCGCGATCTAACCCTAGCCCTGTGCCTAGGCCTATATAGTTACCCTATATAGTCACTCCGGGTCAACCCCCCCCTTAGGACTACTCGCCTTCCCGCCTTCCTATCCTTCCTTACTAATTAAGAAAAGGGGCCTTACTAGACCCTACTAGAAACTAATATAGAACCGTAGTATTTTATAGTTATATAGGTTTTTCCCCTAGGAATCCTAGTTTTTTCTTATATATATAAGCTAAAGAAGTACTAGATAGATAATAAGTCTAGCTAGGGTAAATTAATAATAATAAAATAAATCTTATTAATACTCTTTTAAGATAGTTTAATTATATATTAAATAAAGACCTTAACTTAAAGTTAGTTAATAACTTATAAAAGAAATAGTATTTATAGTTATAATTATAGCTTAAAGTAAGGGTAAGTAAAGAATAAATCTATTTATATTTAACTTTATTAACTTAAGTAAGATATTAAAAGTAGGTTAAGAACTTATAAGTTACTTATAAAGTAATTCTTTATTAAATTAGGAAAAAAATTAATAGTAATTTAATAACTTAAAAGCTTATATACTTATTATAATTATAAATATATAAATATATAAAATTTTAAATATAAATTTATATATTATTATTTTATATACTTAAAATAAAGACTTAAATTACTAAGAGAAGAAATAACTAGCTATTAAAGCTAAAGAGTACTTATAATAAATTATTAATATAAAGTTATTTTATTTTAAAAGGAGAATTTATATTTTAAAGAATTTAGACTTAGTTTATAAACTATTAAAGACTTATTATAATAATCTATTAATAAGATATTTTAATATTAACTAAATAATAAACCTTTTATATTAAAACTTCTTTTAGTAAAATATATAAAAAGATATAATAAATTATATAATTATATATATAATATATTAAGTTATTATAATAAAATAATATAAATTATATAATAAGTTAAAATTATTACTAATCCTCTTAAAGCTATAATTATAATTAATAATAGACTTTATTATAAAACTATTATTAGTATATATTAAAGTTAAATAAGTAAACTTAATCTTAGTTATTATTAATAAGTATATAAAGTATAGTCTTTTTTTTATAGTAAATATTAATATAATAATTATATAACTTATAAAGTTATTTTATAATAAAGTTAAGTTATTATATAATATACTTAATAGTATTATCTTAAATTAAGGATTTTTATTTATAAGTAAATTTTAGTTAAAGTTATATAATATTTTTAATATTTAATATTAACTATTTATTATATTTTATTCTTAAATAAATAAATAAATAAAAAAAATAAACTAAATATTAGAATATTATTTATACTATTTTATAATAAAAGTATAATATAATTAGCTATATTTATTAATAAAAACTTAATATATATATAATAATATATAAAATAATATAATAAGTAATTTACTATTATATTTATTATTTAAATACTATTTTAAGTTTAGAATTTAAGTTAAGGCTAACTTTATAAGAGAAGGGTTATTAGAGCTAAGAGCTTAAGTAAAGAAATTACTAGAGTTTAAAAAGAAAATAAAAAAATACTAATAATAAGTAATATAATAATAAATATAAAATTATAATTAATAATATTAGCTACTTAAATTATCTTAAAGAAATTTAATTATATTATTTATAAAGAACTTTAAGTTTAAAGTAATATAAAATAAATTAATATTATAATATATTAAGCTATTATAAGTACTAAAGAAAATTAATATATAAGTATATTAACTAGTCTTATTAAAGTAATATTCTTAAATTTATAATATATTCTATATTAGTTTATTAGAACCTTAAAAAAAGGAATTTTATAAACTACTATTAATACTAAAGCTTAATAACCTAAAAGAAAAATAAGAAGTTAAGAATATTATAGTATATAAAATTATAAATTAATTAATACTTTTTTTAGTAAAATAAAAAAGATAATTAATAAAATATAATAAATAGTTAATAGAAAAAAACTTAATAAATATATAGGAATACCTATAAAACTATTAATTATAAATTAATAAAATACTATATAAAAGAGAGAGGCTAAGAAAAACTAAATAATATTATTAAAATTTATTAGAAAATTATATTAAACTTATAAAAAAAAGAAAAAAAAAGAAAATAATATAAAATAATATATATTTATTATATTATTATATTATAAATATAAATTATAATTTTCTTTAATTTATTAATATTAGTAAGAAAAGCTACTAATAATAATACTAAATATTTTTATCTTTAATTATATTTAACTAACTCTTAACTAAAATATAAAGTATCTTAAATAGTTAATTAAAGTTAAAAGACTTAATTCTTTACTTAAATAAAAGTCTACTTATAAGTATTAAGTATTATATAGTATTATATTTAAGTACTTTACTTAAGTTAGACTATAACTTAATAAAAAATTAAAAGTATTTACTTTAGTATTTTTTATAATACTTATAAAATTATAAAAGTATTAATAATAATTATAATAAAAGTTAAAACTTTATATAAGATTTAAAGTTATTTTAATTAATTATTAATATTAAATAAAATTAAAAAGAAAATCTAAACTATTATTATAAAAATATAAATATTATATATATATATTTATAATAATATAATTAAGTTAGTCTTAATTAGTTTATATTTTATAATATACTTATAAAAAGATTAGTTAAATAAAAAGTTTATTAATAAAAAAAAGAAATTATATAAGTAAATAACTTTTTTTAATTTATATAATAATATATATATTATTAAAAAATAATAATATAATTAAAAGAATATTATATTAAAAAGAAAAACTTAAAAAGATTTTCTTATATTATAAATACTTAATAACTCTTAATTAATAAAGTTAAATATTATATATAAAAGTAATTAATATTATTTACTAGCTTTATTTAATTAAATATAAAACTAACTAAAAATAAATCTTTATTTATATTATTAGGGGTTATTTTATTATTTATACTTAAAAAATACTTTTATATATTAAAATACTTTAATTTATTATTAAGGAAATTATTTTCTTTTTTATTATTAAAATCTTTATTAATATTAAAATAAGTTAATAAAAGTACTTTATATATTTATAAAAGAAGACCTTATAAAAGAAAATTTAATAATAATTAAATATTATATAAAGTTAATTTAAAAAAAGTTAAATATAAAGTTATTAACTTAATTAAAAGCTATTTAAATAGTATTTTTATTTACTTTATTATACTAATTAATAAAAATATTAATAACTTTTATAAATTATTCTTTATCCTTAACTAAAAAAATAAAAATAAATTAATTAATTATAAAAGTATAATAAATATTCTTAAAAGTACTTTAAATATAAAACTCTTTTTATAATTTATTAGTAATAAGTACTAATTAAGGGTCTAGTAAAGATTATATAGTTATAATTTTAATAATAAGTTATATATTAATAGCTTTTTATTCTTCTTTAATACTTTAAGAGACTAATAATAAAGTAAATTATTAAACTTAAGTAAGCTAATTAAAAAAGCTAATTAAAAGAAAATTTAAAGTATTAATAATAAACTAACTTAAGGTTATTTATATAGTTAAGATAATATAAAGAATAAAGGCCTAATAATTAACCTTAGACTTTTAGTTAAGAAACTATTTAATTAAGTTAATAAAAAAGAAAAAAAAAAGATTATAAATTAATATACCTCTTAACCCTTTAAAAAGTTAAGAGTTTATATATATTTAACCTTTTTAAGCTATAATAAAGTCTTAATTAAAGAATTAAAAAATTAAGCTATAATATTACTTATAGCTAAAAAGATTAAGCTAAGAATTATACTTAAGGTTATAAATAAAGAAATAATAAAGTTATTTACTAATTTATTATTAAAAAAGATAATTATAAGAGCTATAAAAGCTATAAAAGTAATAAGAGTAATAAGAGAAGAAGAAGAATCTCTTATATAAGGATTATTATAAAAGCCTACTTAAGAAAGAGTTAAGTAACTATAAGTACCTTAAGAGTAATATAATATAACTTATATTAAAAGTAAACCCTAAGAAAAAGAGATTACTTTAAGATTATTAGTAAAGTTTATAAAATAAATTCTATAAGATATATTAATTATAAATATAATAGTAAAATAAGAGTAAATAAATAAGGTAAAAGGGGTTTTTTTTAAAAAAAATAAAATAAAAAAGTTATAAAAAAAAAGCCTAAGCTTTAAGTTAAAGAAAATATAACTCTTATATATTTACTTCTTATTATTAGTTAATTAAGTAAAAAATATTATTATTTATAATAATAAAGGTAAAATAAGTATATTATTATAGAATTTATATAAAGTTACTTAATTTATAAATATATAAAATATATTAGAATTTCTATAAAAATCTAAAGAATTTAATTTAATTCTAAAAAAGTTATTAATATCTAATAAAGTACTTATTAAAGAAAGAATAATTATAATACTTAATTTATATTATTATTAATAAGTATAAATAAATTATAAAAAGGTAAAAGCTTAAAAGTAAGTTATTTATTTTATAATTATAATAAAAATAATTAAGTTAATTATAATTTAATAAATATATATATTTAAAAGAAATAAGCTTATTATTATATATATTTATTATTAAATTAATTATAACTTAATTAAGATTTAAAGTTAAGTTATTAACTTAATAAATTAATAAAGGGGGCTTTACTTAGTTAAGAATAGGGAATAAAGCCTTAAAAGAGACTTAATATTAATTTAATAAAGAATTAAAGTTAAGTTATAACCTTAATTATAAAAAGATATATATAAAGAAGATAATATTAAGAAGATAAAGCTTATTAAGCTTTAGTCTTAAGAGTTTATAGAATATACTTTTTTTTATTTTTTACTTTTATAATCTTATTTCTTTACCTAGCTTATCTTATATTATTATAAAAAAACTATTTAGTATAGTTTTATAACTATTTTATAATAAAATAATATTAAGGCTAAGCTTAAAAAGTATATTACTTTTAACTAACTTATTTTAAGTTTTACTACTTAAAAAAGGAAAAAGTACTAAGGTCTTTAAAAATATCTTTACTTTTAAAAAGAGCTAAGAATATATAGTATTTAAAAAAAATACTTAATAAGCCTCTTCTTTACTATATTAATAAATTAAAAGCTTTTCTTAACTTAATTAAATATACTAAACTTTAATTTTATTAACTTTTAAATAGAATTTATAAAGTTAATATTAGTATTATTAATTAAAATTATTTAAAAAGAAATACTAACCTTATAATTAAAGGAGGCTTAGGCCTTAAATACTCCTTTTATAGTTTTTATTTTATTAACTAAAAATATAAATCTACCCTTATTACTATTAATAATATTTATAACCTTAAGTTTAAACTAAGATATTATTATAATTAATTTAATATAACTTAAATAAATAAATAAAGATTTTTTTTAAATATTTATAAAAATAATAATAATATATAACTAGTTTATTAAGAAAATAGCTTAAATATTATAAAAATTAAAAAAGTATTATTAAGTAGGCTTTTACTTATCTTTATATTAATATTATACTAGTATCTTTAGGGGGGTAGGTAAATAACTATTTATATATATAAGAGAATTAATAAATTTACTTAAAAATAATAAAAAATAATATATATTATATCTAATTTTATAAAAACTTACTTTTCTTTATAAATCTTTATTTAAAGCTTAAAATAAACTCTTATTAGCTTTTAAATAAAATATTATTAGCTTTAAGAGTCTTAAAAGTAATAATAAAAGACTTTAATATTTATTATCTTTTTTAAAACTTATATAAAAAAAAGTCCTTATATATAAATAATATAATTAAGGCCTTAACTTATATTAAGATTACTTTAATTACCCCTTTAAGAATAATAATATAATATAAGTATAATTATTATATAAAATACTTAATTTATTATATCTATAGAGTTACTAGTTCTAACTAAGTAGGTATATACTTATATATAATTATATATAGCTATAAGTAGCTAGAATCTAGCTAGTACTAGCTAGTAAGAATTAAGCCTTTTACACACTATATATCTAACCTCTTTTAAGTCTAATATAATTAAAATAAATAAATAATATAAATAAATTACTATAAATTATAATAAACTAATAATAAGTTTATAATAAGTTATAATATAATAAATTATAAAGATTATAAATAAGTTAAAGTAATTTAAGAGTTATAATAAAAAGATAAATAAGTACTTAAAGAAGAGGTATTTTTATAGCTAAGTAATCTAGATTTCTACTAATTAACTTAAATAATTCTAAGTAATTAGTTTTAAAAATATTACTCTTAGTAATTATTTTAAAATTACTAGTTAAGTATTATAGTATAGTATATAACTTAACTTATACTTTAAGAAATAGATATATTATAGATTAAAATTAAGCTATTATTATATTTAAGACTTCTAAATAATCTATCTAAAAGCTTAATAATTAATTAATAAAAGCCTTATAAGTTTTATTATAATAAGTTAATAAAAGTTCTATATAATTAATACTAGTATTATTAAAATATTTATATATTTATTATTAATAAAATTATAAGTATAAATAATAAAATTATTTTTAAAATTAAATTAAAGTAATTTTTATTTTATTTATTTAGAACTATTTTTTTTAAAAATAATATTTATCTTTTTATAAAAAATATTAGTATTTATATAAAGCTATTTTATTATTTAAGTAAAGTTATATATAAATAACTAATATATTTTTAAGAGTATTACTATTCACGTAGAACTATTTTGCTATTTACGCGGAGTCACGTATACGGCCCAGCTGGTTCTACCTATACTAGTGTGATACCTCTATTTTAGTGTGTATGCACACGAAATTTAATATACCTAAAAAGGATTACCTAAATAGCTAGAATTTTTCGCTACTCCTGCCCCCTTTTCCCTCAAACAATAACACAACATCAATCGCCACGTATAGCGAGCGTTAGCTGCCCGGAAGAGCCCTGTATCTGGCCTAGAAGAGCCCTGTATCTGGTCTAGAAGAGCCCTGTATCTGGCTGGTTGTGCACACCGCGAAAATGCGTTTTTTAAGCGAATTAGCGAGCGTTAAGAGCCTTTATAAGAGGCGGCGGCGACAGTGGCGGCGGCGACAGCGGCAGCGAGGAGGGGTTATAGTAGATATTTTTAAAGATACTTCTAATTTATATATAATTTACCTATAAAGTAATGTACCTTTTAGAATATATTAGTTATCTACACGTAACTCCGCGTGAATAGTAAAATAGCTTTACGTAAATAGTAATACTTCTTTTTAAAGTACTTTATTATATAAATAAATTATATATAAATTAGAAGTATCTTTTAAAATAATATTATATTTAATTTCTTTCTATATATTTACTATAACCCCTCCTTACTACTACTACTACTACTATTATCTCTTATAAAGGCTCTTAATACTTACTAATTTACTTAAAAAACGCGTTTTTATAAATATATATATATAAACTAGTTCTTCTAAGCTAATAGCCTAATACTAGTAATAGTAATAGTAATAGTAATAGTAGTAATAGTAGTAGTAGAGGAATTTAAGGCTTTATTATAATAATATTTAGTAAAAAAGAAGATAAGAATAATAATAATAATAATAAATTAAAGTAAATAAAAATTTAATAATTTAAATAATTTTTTTTAAATAT